>CAUHTR010002332.1:52500-60451 GCA_959609185.1 Schmidtea polychroa
AATGACCTTGAGAAATTTGATGAGTCATCGGATGAGTCATGGTCTTTGGTTCAATGACCTTGATGAGTCATATGTCTTTGTTTAAAATTTGACCTTGAAAAAAAAATTTTTATAACCCCCCCCTGGGGGGTGTGCCAGAGGTGACATGTGCCAGTGGTGACACATCCTACTACTATTGGCAATGTATAATCAAATAATTTTTCTATTGATAATAACGAGATCAAGAAATTTGGTTTCTGTATTACAAACAATAAAATTAGAGGGTATCTTTTCCAGGGTTCTTTCTGTTCCCAAGAAACCGGAAATTAAGAAAAAAATTAATTTTAAAATTTTGATTTAGGCAAAAAATTATAATTTTGAAATTAAAGCAACTGTAAGGTATCTTTCTGACATAAGCCTGTACTCCTTTTATTTCCACGGTGTTAACTGGAGCTTCATCATATCCTTGTCCTTTTCTATCCTCTAAGTCTACTCCAAAATTTTCAAGTGAAAATAGAAGAGTTCTAGGTAAACTGGGTTGGTTACAAGTAATCAGTGGTGTTTCCAGCGTAATCCATAATTCAACATTGCTTTACCTCTCGATAGCCGTTAGGAATTGTATCGAATGGGTGAATACTCGCAAAAAGTGAGCTTACTCCGGTACACTTTAGTCGTCGAGCATCCAAGCGTGGGACTACTGTTAGAAGGCCTGTGTCCAACTTAAGGGAATCCGCCCTTATTTCGCCCTTTTGCAAGTTTAGTTCTAAGTTTCAACGTTAATTAAAATTTGAGCATGGACCGCCCTTATTTTCATTTACTCTTTTCCGATATAATCGTTATTTAAAACTATCTCTCAAGAATTTTGAGCAGGGATCTGCCCTTTTTTCGCACAATGATTTGACACAAATGATTTTAATTTGTACTATTCAATTGACTAACATTATTGATGGATTTTATTTGTCTCGCTCATTTCTTATTGCAATTTGTCAGAAGTTTAATTCAATAATAGTTTAGATACTAGTTACCCATAGCTCACAAGATATTAGGAGAATGAGCTCTTAGTGTCTTTTAACAGATAAAAATACTGTAGTTTAAATGCTGAATTTAGGTTTGTTGCCTAAGTGCTCTATGAGTCGATTACTATAACAATAAAAAAAAGTTGCTTGTCCCACACGGCCCACTGGACACTAGTGTGACGAGCCCTTAGTGCTATGTATTAAGTCCTTTAGAAAAGTTGGGATTTATTAATTCAAATCGGTGACCTCTGACTCCACATGCCCTTTAATGTACCTTCTCGCACCTTTCTACCTATTTTATTTCGCGTTTTCAATTCACTCCCTGACCAGTTTTATACTTCTCTCATTCATTCAATTACAAATATAATTTAATTTTACTTTTAATTATTTTATAACCCCAATAGAATCACTACCGAACTATAAAGCTCGACGTAATTCCCGGTCTCCTATATAAATTGACCTTGGCGGTTGACGTTACGTGGTTACTCGTTTTCCCTTTAGCGAGCATGGTACGGACACGCACGATCTTTCCAGTTGTAGACACCGGGGCGTTAGGGTTACCGATTACAAGAAGTTACCGATTAACAGTGCAGTAGAAATGCCTCCCTCATCGTAGGTCAAGATATGCTTTCATTTTACTGACTTGCAGTTTTATCTAGTAACTGTGGGGCGAAAAAGGTGTTTGATTTTAACCATTGAAAGTGATTTCATTTTAATAAAAAGTGAAAACAAAAACCAGAATCTATAATCTCGTCATATAATTGAATCATAACATGACATACAAAGAAAAATTCCTTACTTTCATACATAATTTCGATTTTCACGAGTGCTAATTGAAAAATTTGGTTTACCCAAAATTTCAGCATTAAATTATAACTGAAATGCGTTGGATTATATATTGTTTCATTTTGGTGTGCGAATATGTGTGCGTGCACTGATTCAGTAAAGAAAATTTGAATTATTTTAATTTAATTGGACACTTATTTTTAATTGTGAATTTTAACTTTTATCACATTTGAAGGCGAATTTTTATAATTTATCATTTATTTTATTTTATGATTTTTATATTTTATTTACTTTTAATTAATTTAATAAATGTCAACGCTTTTGAAACCTTGTAAGTTATGGTCCAACATGTTCTCCATGATGGTGTCGATCTTTAAATCATGTTTAAGAAAATCAAAATTTTTTACCATTTGAAAGTTTTGACTCACCTACCTTGGTTGAACCATCGAATAGAACCATAATGTAGAGTACACACGACCCTATTATGATCATAAAATAAAATAAATTCCTTTAAAACGAAAAATCTATAAAAGTTCTTTGTTAAAAGGACAGCCGAATTTTTGAAAAATCCTAAATGGCCGGAGGGAAGGGGAGGCTAAGTTAGAGTTCAAAATTATTTTTCTATGTTAAAAAATACTTTGAAAATTTTAAATAAAAGTATGACTTATACTAACAAAGTGGATCTTATTATCATGATAGCATCATTAATGTGAAATATATGCAATGAAATCAATTATCTTCATTTTTAGATTTTCGTTGAAATCTACCCAATAAAATTTTTGGATAAAGAATACCAAAAAGCCATTAATCACATGAATAACCTTTGTATATCAGAAAAATCCTAAAGAATTAACTAAAACCAATATTTCAAAAATTTACGTAACTTAGTCTATCATATTTTATTTAGTTTTAATTTTAATTCTTCAGTTATATTTTATTAGGCAAGGAAGTACTAATAAAAATAAAGTGAACAAAAAATTGTGTACAACACATAGAAAACAAATACAACAGAATTCAAAAAATAAATTGAAGTGAAAAATTAATTAAAATATAACAATGGAAAATCAATATTTTTTTTTCAAGCTGTCTAGTACGTAATGGCAACACGTTAGTAGAGTATTAGTAAGACTATGACTCGTGGGATATTTGGCTTGAAGATATTTTTTTGAAGTCCCACTTCTCCTTGAAAAGCATAAAAATAAATTTTCAATGAAAAAACTCTAAATATTTTTTCTTGAATAAAAACATTAAAATTTATATTTAAATGAAAAAAAATTTTTTGAATTTTTGAAAAACTTAAAAATTTTTTTTCATGATTAAATATTTTATTTAAACAATAAGCCTAATTTTTTAATGAAACATTTTTTCATTAATTAAAAAACTCTAGCTAATTTTTTCACAATAAAAATAAATTTATAAAATACAGTTAAAATAGCCTTTGCTGCCGTGTCCGACATGTTTTTTATGTCAATGTGAAGCACTATAGTAAGGGAGTATTTTGTACAGTAATTTATGGTAAGTTATTTTTTAGAAGCGATAAAGTATTTAAAATTAACCCTACACTGCATATTGTATCACTGGTGATACACAATTATCTTATTAGAATAAAAACTGTCTCGCTCTTGTTCTCGGTAAATGTTCTCTCATATTACATTTGGTGGGTTACTGGTGGTTGAATGTTTAAGTGCTGTTACCAGCGTAACACAGAATACAACATTGTTTTCCTCTTGGTACCCGTTGAGCAATCAACGTTGGTACTGTACCAAGGGGTTGAGTACTAGCAAAAAGTGAGCGCGTTAAGAGCACTGTAATTGTCGAGCACTCTATGGGTTCACGGACGCCGATAGAAGTCACGTGTCCGATTTATTTCGGTCCCTCATCGAGATTGTTTTCCCAAACGCCTTTCTGTCGACCATCTTATTCTAGACAATAGCAAAGTTTAATCACATATTCATTAGACAACAAGAATCATTTATTTAACCACTACTATATTACAAGGTCTGTTTTACTCAGGAGGGGTCGCACTCTCAAATAGTCCTCAGGATCGTGGAGTGGCTGCAGGCTCTTTCGATTTTTCCTGCTCGGCCAGCCAGGCCCTTTTCAATTTGTCTCTTGTATTCCGCCCCAGTCGTTTACGTTTCGGCTTGCTTGCCTGGGCAGGTGGGTACATCTTGGCCAGCTCCACCGGAAGTGGGCGAATCTGCTCGCAGAGAGTGTCCTGGATGAACCTTTCATTCAGTTTACTCTCGAGCGAGCGCACTTGTAGCTTCAGCGCTCGGATTTCGATTTGATCTTGCTCCGCCTGGGTCTGGAGTTGTGAGATGTGTGTTGTCCGTTTCTTCATCTCAGCCGGACTGAACCAAGTACCTTCGAGTTCTCGGCACTTGACCTTGAGCTTCTCGACCCGACTTCGAAGGTCTTCGGCTTGTTGCTGGGCCTGTTCGCGGTCCTTTCGTAGATTTTCGAGGAATTTGTACACTAAATGAAGATAATAATGAAGTTCCATAACTAGCCTCCATATGCGTAAAAGTGATTCGATTAATTGCATAGAATTAATAGATGAAAGATAGGGAGGGTCATCTCGTCCCTGGAGACACCCCATACGCAATAAGACCTATATGTAATGACTAAAAGATGATTTATTATACGACGAGTATGCACGATGAACAACAATATAAAAGTTTTAATAATAAAAATTTCCACAATTCGTCATAATTGCTACAAAAACAGAAAAAATCAAACGCAACACAGTATCACTGATTGTATCACTCAAATAGTTTCGTCCGAATTATCACTACTGATGAGTTAGACCGGGTTCTTACGGGGCCTTCCTCGTTTTCGTGGAGGGGTATCTGTCTCCTCCAGCTCTTCGGGGGTTACTCCCTCTGCTTCGGCTCTGAGCTGGAGTTCGAATCTCCTCAGCCGCATCTGGGCCACTTCTACCTCGACGGCCGCTCGATCGCGGGCTTCTCGTAGCACATTGTTGGTGGGTTCTGTTTTCACCCACGCCGGGGCTTCGGGCTCTGGGCCACTTCGGATGACCGGACCATAATTATCTAGGTCCAACCCCCGGTTCCAATCGTGGATCCGGTACCAGATGTACCGGGTCCGGAGCCGCGTGATCATTTGATTGTAGGCTTCATCACCGTTAGAGTCGTCAGAGTGAGACATTCTATTATTAAATAAGCCCGATTAAAGGGGATATTAGTATCAAAATTTTTTTTTGGTAGATTCGGAATTTCGTTTCTATGGTTTATCCATTCGACTAAGTAGCAGAAATGATGGGTGGGTCAATTTGTGGATCGTCTTAACATGATCTGCGTTAAAGATTGTGGGGAAATTATGGATTTTGCAAAATTAAGCATATTTTGATTTAAATTTCGGTTATTATTCCGTTATGCAATTTATAAAGTTATATTAAAAATTTTCCTTTTCTACTGTTAAATCAGTACCACAAATATCCTACCAAATTCACAGTTAAATACGTTTACAAAAAAGAAATAACCAAATAAAAAATTTAATTTCTGAAGACTTAACCCTATTTGACCGTGTTAATTACAGTAAATCAACTTTTATATTTTTCTTTTTACAAACAAAATTCGCACTTTGTTTATCTAACCTAATTATTGAAAAGTCGATGGTTTATTTTTAATGTTTGTTATGTCATCGACATAATATTTTATTTTATGCTAACTATTTAACTACTGAATCAACCAGCCCCGTCGGTGCTGGGTGAGCTGTTGGAACTTAGTTTCCCACCTCATCCTCACTTAGACCGGGTTGTCATATTCAGTGTGACCATTGCTTTGTTTTTATACGAATTTTAGGTTTTTGGGTCCATTTCCGGACGAATATCAATATAAACGCTACGGCGATGTTGTAATCAAAAAAATGCCACTTAACTTACCCGGAATCGTGGATTTATGCCCATCTTTCATGAAATTCCAATTCCGAGTTCGCATCGGTGGCGTTCTCCCTGCTGGTTTCCTCCCAAAGAAGACTATTAGCCTACTCATGGCTGCGTGTTTTAGCTGGGATTTTACTTCTATGCTCGTACACCGAATGCTTGGATATGCCATTTTCCATTTTTCAAGGTAAGCTAAATTTTGTGGTGCAAATCCGATTTTATACTAATAATTATTATAACTAATTTGTGACACAGAAGGGGAATTATGATGATATTCAGGATAACGGTAATTATGGAATGAAGGAACGGTGATCATGTTAAGGGGGTAATGTTACCAGCGATGATAATATTACAAATTTTCCGACCACTCTACTAATTCTTGGCACGATAGCGCTGATGTTAATCCTAATAGTAATAATTGGGAGTGATCGAGGTAGTTTATATAATGTAAGTAATTATGGATTATATCTTGAAGAGAAATACAAAACCACAGTTCATGGTTTAGGTAGCTGTAATTTAGATTCTAGTCAAAATACCAACTTATAATTTACATTCTTATACATAATTTTATAGTACTATTTAGAATGTCTATTTCGATAACCCATATTATATTTTTATATTTTTATAAATTATATTTTTATAATCCAAATTTTATAATTATCTATATTTGACATTTTTGTACGTAAAATTTATTCGTAACTATTTATAGATTATATTTTTATGGTCACTATACGTATATAATTTATATATAACTATTTATATTTTATATTTTATAATCAGAAATTTTATATAATTATTTATAATTTATATTTTGTAAGTAAAATTTATTCGTGTCTATTTATAGAATATACTTTTATGGTCACTAGGCGTATATAATTTATATATAACTATTTATACTTTATATTTTATAATCAAAAAATTTTATATAATTATTTATAATTTATATTTTTGTAAGTAGAATTTATTCGTGACTATTTATAGATTATACTTTTATGGTCACTAGGCGTATATAATTAATATATAACTATTTATACTTTATATTTTATAATCAAAGATTTTATATAATTATTTATATTTTATATTTTATCATCAAAATTTTATATAATTATTTATAATTCATATTTTACATCCAAATTTATACATAACTATTTAGACCTTATATTTTCGTATCCAAAGTTTTATGTGTAACCATTTATAGATCGTATTTTATAATTAAGATATAATGAGATAATATAGAATCATAATTCATAACCCAGACATGTGTAAGTTATATTTTTAGTATAAAATCATAGTTTCTAATTTAGATATTTATGTTCAAGTAAATTATAAAGTTCTATTTATCTTTTTGGAGATGTATCTGGTGCTTTAACCTTTATGGACTATAAATGAAGTTATATTCTATCATACTATTACGCAATAATATATCACATCTTTATAATTTCAAAATCTTCATATACTTATAATCTTTCATCGGTTATTTATAATTTAGATTTTTACAACTAGAAATCATACATCACTGTTTATACTTTATATTTTTGGAGTCATCATCCATTTATAATTTGTATATTATACTTATAATTTATATTTTGTAATTAGGATTTATATATATAACTATTTGTACTTGATATTTTTAAATTATAATACATTCATAGTTCGCATTTTAGGTTTATGATTTATATTTTATTGTCAAATTTTAAATATATATTTATACTTCTAATTATAACGTCAACAATGCATTTATAATTTATAATTTGTATTTATAATTTATATTTCTATGATCTAATTTTAGGTATAACTATTTATTTACGTCTAAAATACATTTATAATTTATATGCTGTGATTACAGTTTATATTTTTATGATCAAATTTGAGATATAACTATTTGTACGTCATATTTTCAAAGTCAAAATACATTTGTAATTTATATTTTATATTTATAATTTATCTTTTTACCACCAAATTTTAGATATAGCCGTTCATACTTTTTATCTACAAAGTCGAAAATGCATTTATAATTTATATTTTATATTTACAAGCTATATTTTATAATCGTAATTTTGATATAACCATTGATACTTTATATTTATAACGTCAAAATACATTACAATTCCTATTTCACATTTATAATTTAGATTTGCATAATCCAATTTTTGCTGGAACTATTTATACTCGATACTCTTGAAATCAAAATACATTTATATGACATCGGTAATTATACTTTCGTAATCAAGAACTTAGATAGTAATTATTTATCCCTTATTCT
>CAUHTR010002333.1:0-60422 GCA_959609185.1 Schmidtea polychroa
CATAACGACCACATACCCAAATCACGTTTAAATACAAAGATTATAAGACATTAAGAGCTCTTTTCCCTAATGTCCAGTGGGCTAAGGATACTGAGCATATCAGACAACTGTGACTTAAACTATCACATCTTAAAAAAGTAGATCACATAATATAATATAACCTAACATATATTATATACACCTAATTCTGTTTTTACGCGAACTTTTTTACGCGAATTTGATTTAACGCGATTCAAAAAAATTATTTCGTTCTTTTTTTACGCGATTTGATTTGATTTAACGCGATTAAAAAGAAATTCATTTTTTTAACAAGAAAAAACATGTATGTACATGTATGTACATAATTCTTCTTCGTTGATACAACCACTGGATCAAGGAATTATAGCAACCTTTAAAACCTATTATGTTAAGCAAACATTCCGGTATATTTTAGATCAATTAATGAATGATGACAATTTAAAAGTTATGGACGCGTGGAAGAAATTTTCTATTAATGACTGCATCAAACATGCTGGATTAGCGCAATCCGAACTAAAACCATCAACTTTAAACGCATGTTGGAAGTCCCTTTGGCCGGAATGCATCAAAAATAAAGATCCGATACCTTCTAATGCAGTCTAGTTTAGCAATATCATAACCTTAGCTCATGAAGTAGGCGGAGAAGGTTTTGATGATCTATCGTCTGCAGATATAGAAGAACCTTTAGTGGATACGGTACTTAGCAGTGATGAAATCATTGCTTTTGCGCTTGAGACACCCGATGTGCAAGAAATTAGCGAAGATGACGACGTAGAGGTTCCTACTCTCACCACAGATCTAATTAAAGAAGGACTTCAACTAGCAGCTATATTAAGCGATCATTTTGGCAAGCATGATCCTATTGAGGAAAGAGCTCGGAAATTTCAACGTGACGTGAAATGATTAATGGGAAATTATCGCGAATTACATAACAGCATTATCAAACCCAGACCACAACAATTGATTACTGAATTTTTGACTAGAACCGCTAAAACATCAACACCTTTTCAACATGAAAATGAAGTGGAAAATATTTCTAGTGATGACAGTGATTGTGGCGTTCAAGTCTCACGTAAACGAATACGTATATCATCAGGAAGTGACAGCAATTAAAAAATATGTTTAATGATATATTTTGCCACTTTTTGTTTTACTAAAATGAATTTTTTGTGATTTTTTTGTTAAATAATGAATTTTTTTTGTTAAATTAGTATTTTTTTTCGTTTGTCGTTATTTTATTCATAAATATATATTTAAATAAATAAAAAGTGTATAAAACACGTAAAAACCATGAATTTGTATACTTTAATCACATTATTTTAGTTGATTTTGGAAATGAAGAACCAATCCTCTACTTTTATATGGACACCATATCTTTTTTTCCGCGATTTTTTTACGCGTATTTTCGGGGAACGTATCTATCGCGTAAAAACAGAATTAGGTGTATACATATTATTATATATTGTATATATATATCCCAATAAAAATATCATACGTAAGTTGATAAACAAGTATATAAACAAATAAATATGAATAAACAAAACTGAATAATGGTAGGGTTTCTTAAAATTAGTGTAAATTATTCATATTTACCATTTGCATGACTACATATATATTTGTTTGGCTCACAAATTAAATTTTTTTTTATTTTCAACGACTTGACATTTTATTTTTTGATCGCAAAGTATAAGTATTTATCATATGGTAGGCGAATGTGTGCTTTATTATTATGTTTATAAAACGGGCGCGTCCTATGCGTATCTATTTCTTTTCAATTATTCCGCTATTCCAAGACGTATATATGCAGGCCCTAGAAGAGGGGGGTCAGGAGGGTCTTTTGATATGGGCCTCTTAATTTAGGGGACCCCAAACAACACTATTTTGATACTACACCAAACAGTCAAAAAGTTTATTTTTCACTTTTACGCATGGCAAAAAAAGTTTTTCTTAAGATAAAATCTAATTTAACTAGAAGGCCTTATTTATGGTGTAATTTTTACTTTTTCTCAGATTTTCCTTTTTTTCAGAAGCTCATTTTTAAATTTATTTATTAAGTAATATAATTTGAATTAGATTTTTTAAAGTTTTGAAATAATAAATTTATAATTAGTAAAAAGTATACATTTGTGTTATATTTTTCATTATATAGGAGCCACATATGATGTCAGACCTGGACCTCCAAGTGGCTCTAACAGGCTCTGTATATATGTATGTATGAATACTCTTTATAGGCGCTAATTTCCAGTTTTATTTCAAAATCTTTCTACTTATGCTAATAAAGCCTTATTTTATATTATAAATTTATTTCATTAGGTGGTAATTTTATTTTCTAAGTACGGAGTAAATAATATCTTGGTTCAATATTTTTGTAGAAAACACCTAAAATTTTGGAATAAATTTACATATTCAGGCCGCCAGGACAAACCAATCGAACGTCCCAATATCTGGATAAAGGCTCGAGAGTGGGGGGTGGCTCGGGTTCGAACATGGAATCAAGGGTATCCAATTGAGCCTGGCCATTGGGCTGTAAAGGAGTTCATCCAATCGACAGGAATCAAGGTCGTCGGAGTTGCTCGTGGTGATAAACCGACTGAGAAGAATCGAGGATGAGATCCTTCAGGGACTTATCCCAAGTACGGGCGGTGAACTCCTTCATTTCAATGACAAAAATTGGGCCGAGGATCAACCCCAAGTGAACAACCGGATGCTCGAATTCCCGGAGCTGGTGAATAAATCGCTTCAAGAACCCCATCGGAAACGCGGAAGGTCGTGAGGTTCGGTGCGACGACAATAGATACATTAATGATAATAGAAATTGGTAGAGCGTGAGTTGTTATTATTATATAACGTTTCAAGGGTAGTCCGGGTGAGCCAAGATACGTTTGATTTGAGGTAGAGGCAATAACTGTAGAGAATCGGGACTGCTAACACTTAGTAACCAATGGTAATAAATGAACAATAAAATGAAATAAGGTAATTAAAATCAAACCAGGTGATTATGAAGTCTAAGTGGGCACATTGTTATGCTGAAACTTCATTTACAAACGAAACATAAATTTAATCAAATTAATTTAGTGATCATGTTAATGGAAAATCTAAAGGCTGACTTAAAAACTGCCCAAAAGCGGTGGAGGAACTACAGCACCCGGTGTTCAAACTCAAAGGAGATGCAGAGAGACAGAGAGTACTTGGTTTACCCCCAACCGAGATGAAAACGTAGACAGCTTATCTAGCAGCTGTAAGCGCAAAGCGAACAATATAAAATTTAGCTCAAAGCCCTCAGGATCCAGGTGGGTCAGTTGGAGACGCAGGTAAACCAAGAGGCTACCGATCGAGACTTGGTTGAGCACGTCCGACCTGTAAGCCTAGAATTGGTGGGGTCAATTAATCCTCAACTGCCTACGACGAAGAAGAGCAGGCCTGAAAAGGCTGATAGATCGCGACTTTGGGCTCGTAGAAAAGTGCGCACTCCCGAAAGCCAGAAATGATCAATTGTTTCAATGTAAATAAACAAATATCGACTAAATTATAGTGATTTATTTGATAAATACCGGATTCGAAATAGTATATTTTTGCTAATAGGCGACAAACAGTGAATTATCTTAAAGAAAGTCGCTCATAGACCTTCTAACGGCAGTCCGCGAACTCGTTCGAGTGCTTGTCGATTATAGTATACAAGGTATGCTCAATTTTTGCAATTACTCATCCGCTCGATACAGTTCCAACGTTGATTACTCAACGGGTATCGAGCAATTTAACATTCTTGTATTCTGGGTTACGCTGGAAACAGCACGAAAAGGTAAGATATGGATTATCTGTAACCCACCAAATATAGGAAATATGATGGCTTGTTCCAAAATTCTGAGAAACAAAAGGTGATAAAAAGAAATTGAAAATGAGAGAAAAATAACAGAGTCAATAAAAATTAAACAATGAAATACGACAAAGTTTTTCTAAATTCGCAAATACAAAGTAAAAATAAAAGTAAAATCGAAATTAAATTTGCATATTTTGATAGCCAATACTATATAAAGAAAAGGGATCACCGAAGAAGCCGAAAGATTGTATCTTCTAAAAATTATATATCTCGACAGCTGTCAGAGATTTGATAACCAAAGGGAATATACTGGAGAAAGGAATTTAAACTAAAGTCAATATCAGTAAGGCCATTAGATTGTAGATTATAAAAGAAAACACAACCTGAATAAAAAAAACAGAAGTTGTAAAGAAAAGTAGAAATTAGAATTACAACGAAACACTAGGTGAATTATGAAGTTATCTATGAAACGATTTAAAACAAATTAAAGTTATCGAGTAAAATTCAAGTTAAAGCCAGAAGGCAACTAGATTGAATATTTCGATAATCGAAACCAGAAACAGTATTCAAGTGTTTTTGAATACCAAGTTGTATTGTAAACGTGCTATTCCTCCCAGAGGGTTGCAATAAGTACTCAAGTCATTTTTGTAATATTGAATTATTTGCGTCTCTGTCAATTGTTAATTAATTGTGTTAATTAATAATAGTTCATATTGTCTGGAGCTCCGGAGGCACGCTTTGGAGTGAAATCAATAATTGATAAAATTTAACATCACCGATAACCCCAACAAAAGTAATAAATCAACAACACATTTTAATAATATTTTTCAACAAATTCTTGTTAGTCGACAACTAAATGAAGATCATTGAAAATCTAAATGAAATTCTCTATTTAAAGTAAGAAACTCAAAAAGTTAGCATTTCTGATTTAGTATAATTATTATTTATATAATTGACAATATATTGTCTAATTTCAGGCGTTTCAGTAACTATTTTTACAGCATCTTATCCAAACATAACCCAGTAACTTTTTAAATGATAATTGTAATAAAAACACAGAAACTGACCATCAGATTCATTGAGTATTATGTAATGTTTGTACAACTGTTGTTATTGAAAGAGTTTTTTCATTTTATTATTATAGGGTTATGCATCTTTATATGCACTTTTATGCATCTGTTGGGGTCTGTGATGAGGTAGGTAACCTTATCTTAGGAGATTATAAAATTAAATTATTATTAGAAATTAAATATTACTATAAATAACAATCTTATATATAAAGGCCCAGGTCACTCACTCACTCACTGATTCTGTAACGCTATAAATGATATAAATTATATATAATTATAATTATATCATTTACAATTGTAAGTAGTTATTATTATTTTTATTATTATTATTATTATTATTATTATTATTATTATTATTATTATTATTATTATTATTATTATTATTATTATTATTATTATTATTATTATTATTATTATTATTATTATTATTATTATTATTATTATTATTATTATTATTATTATTATTATTATTATTATTATTATTTACTAGGTTAGGTCATTTACTCAAAGACAATCGTATTTTCACGCGCAATATTGTGTATAGAGAAATTTTGTAATAAATAAATCATTGTTATGAACTGAAAATTAATTACTCATTCTTTTTACTGAACTCATTCACATACCAATTTTTGGTATTCGAACACACAAATTCGAACGCATGCAGTAAAATTCACAAGAAGGACTTGGGATTTTGGAAAAAAGGGCGCCGTAGGCGACCGAGAAAAACTTAATTGTATAATTGAATATAAATACGTATATATATAGTAATTAATAATTACTATTTTTAGACATATAGTTTTAAGTTAGCTTTAAAGTAGTATAAATAGGTGATAATTATGCATTGAAGTCGATAGCAAAAAACTGATATCAAAATCACTTGTGTAAATCAATAAGATATTAATAAGACGGAAAAAACAACCTTAAAGAATTCGTTCAGATCGTTACGTAAATTGAATCATTGATTTTTTAAGAGCACCAGTATTTCCTTTTCAGTACTGCAGTACCTGGGTTTAAATTTTAGCAGATCAACTATTAGGAAAAAGTATTTTCCGATTTCTGTAGCAATACTATAGCGAGTAAATTTAGGAAATATCCTCATCTTTCATCTGTCACCTTTGTCGGGTTGTTGGCGCATTTTAGGGCCAGGCTTGACTCTCAGGAATATTCTTCAGTGCGATTTGAATAACCGATAAACTTTCCTTTAGCGGCAACAAGGTTGTTGATATTTGTTTTAAATCAGTAAGTCTTTGGTTATTTAAATAAAGTTCTAGTATTAAACCAGTAAATAGAATTTGGAGTGAGAAATTATCTGTGTTAGTTCGAATAGATACGAACCTAACACATCTTCATATACACTTTATGCATCTTTATATGCACTTTTATGCATCTTTATATGCACTTTTATGTATCTTTATATGCACTTTTATGCGTCTTTATATGCACTTTTATGCATCTTTATATGCACTTTTATGCGTCTTTATATGCACCAAAATATCCTCCAAAATTATTAAATATGTTTAAAGCAGTGGTGCCCAACCTAGTGCCCGCGGGCAAAAAAGTGCCCGTGGAGACTTTTTCAAATGCCCGTGGGTGTTTTTCTAAATACGGTTAAAGAAAATATCAATTTTTAACATTAAGATGTATAATGTTAGATCATTTTTCTATTAACTAATTTTTCAAAAATGTGCCCACAAAGACTTTTTCATTTAAATAGTTGCCCACTTGATAAAAAGGTTGGGCACCACTGGTTTAAAGAAATTAGATTTAAAAGAAAGAAATTTTTATTGATATAAATTTTGAGTGAAATTCTTGCTTTGATAAGGCTTTTTCAATAAATGATCTTGAATGAAGGAAGAAGTAAAGCATATCCACATCATATTGATACAAAATGTGAATCAAACAAGTTTGAATATTTGGAAAATTGTTACAATTTCTTCTTTCTCTTGAAAATCTCGCCTTAATGGAAGAAAAAAAAGTTCTCAATCGGATTTAAATGGTGGCAAAAACTTCAAAATCTTTCCATTTCGGGTGCATAAACTTTGTGTTGAAGCTGTCTTGTGGGCTCTACAGTTATCCATTATATAATATTTTTGAGCTTTGGATAGTTTCAGAACAATTTTTTCTTCCAAGAATTCGTTTAATTTTGCGGCAGTTAATGATCCCAAAAAGATATCATAATTAACAATTTTGGTGGTTGATTTGACTGCTAATAAAGTGATATTTCTTCCTCTATTCGACGGAACAATTTGCAGTCGAATAACCATAATGACCATTCACGCAGATATTGAACCCTAATTTGCCTAGAAAAACAATTTATGATCTAAAATTGTGTTTATAAATGTGGCATAATGAAATCTTTCGCCTAAACCCGAATTGAGTTCCGCTCTTGTAGAAATAGAATTTCACTTGAAATGGTTGATTGGAAGGCATTTATATTTTGATTTTCTAATTCTTTCTTGGTGGATTCATGAGTTATTGTGTTATCTAGATCTATTAGATCTTTTATGGCATTAGATCCAATGCTTGTTGGTGCCAATCTCATTATTATATTTCATTTTCTATTAGGATCTTGATAATTATTGATATAATCTTTTCTCTCTTTCTTTAGTACATTTATTACACTTAAAATTATTCATTTAGAAAAGTAATCTTCATGGAAAGAAATCATTTCGTTGGTCGATTTTTGCATTTCCAAAATTTTCAAGATCGAGATCAGATCTTCTTTACCAACAATTCTCTTAGCTTTTCTTCGCGGAGTTTTAGTAATGTTATTGATATTCTCAGTGTTAATTTTCAAAATTGATACAAATATATAACTATTTATTTTATTTTATAATTAATTATATTTTTGAAAGCAATATAGGTCGTTAATGTATAATTATTAATCTAGCAACGGGATTTATTTTGGAATGTAATTTTATGATTGATTCCAGTTCCGTTATTTTTGGCGTCAATAATGATGTATAACCCTGTATATTATTATTATTATAATTATTATTATTATTATTATTATTATTATTATTATTATTATTATTATTATTATTATTATTATTATTATTATTATTATTATTATTATTATTATTATTATTATTATTATTATTATTATTATTATTATTATTATTATTATTATTATTATTATTATTATTATTATTATTATTATTATTATTATTATTATTATTATTATTATTATTATTATTATTATTATTATATTAATATATCAAATTATAGCAGCAACTTACAATTTATTAATTTAATTTTTATTACTTTGTAAATATATAAAGGATAAAACAGATGTCAGTTCTCTTGGTAAGACAAAATATCAATTCAATTTGTCTATTAAACTGTCATTTTTTTCTCATTGCTCTCTAAACTAAAATTTTCTTCAAAACCTTTTTAATTGACCTTGGAGTTGTTGAAATTCTTCATTTATTTTTATATTAGCATGAACACAACCATTTTCATTACACATGAATCTTACAATCAATTTCTTGACAAAACCAACACCCGTGGTTCCTAAAATATTATTTTCCTTTTTAAAATTATTTGAATCCTGAAAAGGAATATACCGTAAATATTTCTTTAATTTTTGTAGTAATTGTTGAGTATAATAAGTTGAGTCCAGGAAGTTTTGCTCTTTTCGCTTAAATAAATCATGTTACATATAAGGAAACCTATTAATTTGTTATTTAATTACCATAATTTAGAAGAAATCAGTGTCTAAAATATAATTTATTGGCGCCCCGACTTTACCGCCGGTGACAATACCGCCGTGACATAACCGCAGCTGATATAAGGGACGCTGTTAAACGCCGACAATACTGCTGCGACAATACCGCCGCCGAAATAAGCGCCGGAAACCAAAATAAATTAAAAAAAAGTTTTATACAGTTTGTAGGAATGCTGATTACTTCGATTTTAATTTATTTAATTTTTGTGCGAAGGTATGATGAAGGCTTCAGACAACTAAGTGCTTCAAAGTGTAAATACGTTAAGTTAAATGAAAGGCTACGAGTTTTAATGCCTTTATATGATAGTGATAATATAAGTAAAATAGAATATTTAAGAAGGGTGTCACGTAATATTGAAATTTAAATTGTATGTATTTTTAATTGTTTTTAAAGAAAAACATTTTTTTGTATATTATAGTTTTTCAAATACATTTTTGGTTGAATACATTTTGTATGGGGCGGCGGTTTTGTCGCTGGGGCAATTTATTTAATGAAACTAGATGCCAATCCAAAGAAAGGGTTCATTTCAAAGTGTCTAGAGAATGACTGAAAATGTAAAAAATAAAAAATATTTTTAATTGCTAATTACAAGTTATTCACAATTTTTTTATGTTAAACAAATTTGACCGATAAGCCTCAGAATGGTAATTACGTAACTGATAATTCTTCATTTACCTTAAATTGCGGTGGTTTCTATTTCCACAGCATCATACGCAAAACATGTACTGACGTTCTTTATAAATTTTAATTGTTTAACAACACAGAAACTGACCACAATAACCCGATGAATATTATGTAATATTTACGTAACTTGTTATCCGGTTACAAAAACCGTCGGAAACAAAAATAATTATAGTTTCAACTGTTCAAAAAAAGAGATTATATTCGGGTTTAAGGTATTAAATTTTAAAAATTGAAAAATTACAATTAATTTATTTTATTTGATATTGTTAATTAATTAAAATTCTGATGACTTATAATAATAAATAAGTAATACTTTTGCAATTACGTTTTATCAACAAAAATGTCCAAATTTTAAAATAAAAATTTTAAATAATTTATTACGTACATCATTCACTTTCTGAATCTAATAATAATTAGATAATTACTATTTATTTATACCCAAAATTATTAAATTGAAATTTATAAATTATTGAAATCCCACTGCAAACGTGTTTACAAGGTAAGTACTACACCAAAGTGCATAAATTATATGTATCACAGAAAAATATTATGGACAGATGGAGAGTTATTAGTTATTTTTTATTAAATCTACATTTTTCTAAAAATTTTAAAATAATTTTAATCTTTTTATGTTAAAAATATTTTTTAAAATTAAAATTTCCTATTTATTATGTATTTCAGGTCTTTTAGGATATATTTTTTTAAAAAAATAAGATTTGTTAAATTGTCATTTTAATACATTTTAAAGCAATTATAAAATTTTTCAATTAAAAATAATTTTGTGAATTTTTTTTATGTTATTGTAGTTATTTTTCTCTTGTTTCGATAAATCTTTTAATTAATTTTTAAGTATTAAAAAATAAATAACTTTAAATTTAATATTTTAATTATAAATTACGTTTTTCGATGTTTTTCTTCCATATATCCTACAATTTCTTTCAATCCTATCATCATTTTCCAAATTTTTTAATTGGAATTTTTTATATAAATTATATAATTTTTTTTATAATTAAAAATTCCCGTAATAATTAATAATTAACCATATTTTTTTTCCGTCTATGTATATTTTCATTATAGGTTTGTTGTATTTATTTTATGTGTGTTTGTATTTTATTTTTCTCACCAAAATTATTTTTCCTGTCTACATATGGTAAATATCTATAATTTATGTTCTCAATATTTGTCCTTATTTAAATTAAGTGTGTCAATTTTTTCTAATTTTTTCTAACGTAATTTATGCGCTTTGAAGTAACTGACATTTTTAAGCATGCTTGTGTAAAAATTCGATGTTTAGAAAAAATAGGTCTTATAAACATGGATAAAATAGTAAATAAATTAAGTAGGTTAAAACGACACAGTGTGAATGTAGTGGAGTAGGAAGGGAGGATAGTGATTAGTGACATCTATCATTCGGGCGCCTAACTTCTTTACAATAGTAATAAATTTTAATTTATCACTGCTGATTTTTATATCTATTTTCACATTAAAATCTAAACAGAAAATTAATTTTTGTCCAAATTTTTAATTATCTACAAAATCTTTATGTAGAAGAATGGGAACTTTCCAGTTATATGGACACATTAATTAAAAAATATTTATTTTAATAAATTTTATTAATTAATATCATTGATTACCAAATCCTACTCAAATTCAAAAAAATGTTTTTTTCGCTCTGTCTTCTACCGAAAAAGAGGCTGCATCGTTTTTGTAAGAAAAATGGTTACTGAAAAATAGGATGAATTCCACATCGGATCAACAGTGTTCTAATTGCTTTGTCTAACTGGCTTAAAATGTTCCTGCACTTTTAATAAATTTCAATACGCAATTTATTGAACAATATGTTGTGCAAAGACATTTTGTAAATCTGGTATAATTTAGAATTTGACAATTATGGACAATTTCCAAAGTTAATAGTTACAATAAATTATCACACTTAACCGTAATCAAAAAACGCTAAAATTCTCCCAGAAAGCATCAGTCTGGAAACGTCGAAAGACAATCTTATTCGATTAAGTTGACCAAAAATACTTGTGACGCAAAATAATATGTATATTCAGAAAAATAGGTAATTTTTAATATTTTAGTTTGAAAATAAATGGTTAATTTTTAAAATTTATTTCGATTCCCGTTTAATCGATCCATGAAAACAATTCAAAAAGTAACTTTTATTTAAAAATTCAATAATTTATTAATTTTTGTGCTGAAAAGTTCACTAAATGAAACATTTTATCCTTTAATTTAAACTTTCACCTTCTAAATTCCCATGTCAATCCCAAATGAGAACTTTCTAATTTATATGACACGTTAGTTATTTTTCATATTTAAAGAAATTATTTCGTAAAAGTATCTCTATTCCACGAAGGCTTTTGTAAGTGGATCAAATGTAACAGATGTAAATATAAATCGAAAAAGATGAAGATAGTAAAATATTTTCATTAAAATTCTTTCAAATATTTTAATTTGCTGAACTTAATATCTTTCAAGCATTATGATGCAATGACCTCTATCTGTAACATGATCTCCCATTTTAAAGTTCCAACATAATGACTCATAAATTAAAAATTATTTTGATTCAAATGATGGTATTAGTCATGCATATTGTTACGTAAGGTTATTCAAGATCATAGAATGCTAGAGATCGCTACGAACTTTAAGTAACAAACAATGTTGTAATGTATTAAGTTAATTATTTGTACTTTGTATTGCATACAACATTGTACTCCAATGCAAGTGCATAAGTTGGATTGCATGCCTTTAATTAAGTTGTTTATTTACGGTATAAAAAAAAACTTTATTAAATTATTTTTTTTAATATGAAAGACAATTTATGTTAATTATTTTATTATTATTGGGCAAAAATAACAGAAGGGAGGTTTAAAACAAAAACTTTTCATCGATAGTTATATTTTTTCTCATGTTACGAAAATGAAGTGTTATTGTTTAAATATTCGATTTATTAAGAATGAATATATCATTTAAAAAGTTTAGAGCTAAATGTCTAAGATTAAAGTATTGAAAGCACTTATTTAAAGTCATTTAAAGGTTTGGTTTTATATTTAAAATATCAGATTGCATAATTATCACAAGGCTTCAGTTGTGCATAAATCTAGCCATACAAATTCGTTTAATTTTTCATAAGCATATCTTTATAAAAGTTAACAACAATTTTTTCAAACCATTTCTAGATAAAAATTGAATAATTTTGAAATGACAATTTCGTCTCTACATAGAACAATCAAACCTATTGAAATCATTAAAAAGAAACCTTTGAATGAGAGTTTACAGATCAATAGATTTAATCAAATTCATTTTAATGTGAAATCTGAAAATTTTTTTGAATCGGTTTTGACAAAACCAATAAAGGGAAATTTGAAAAAGTTGGTCAAAGAAGAAAATTGCAAAACTAAAAGTGAATTAAATAAAATTCATGCAAATGTGAAATGTGAAAAATTGGTTGAATCAATTCCATCAAAGATAATTAATGCGACAATAAAAGTTACCAAAGAAGAAAGTTGCAAAACTAAAAGTGAATTAAATAAAATTCATGCAAATGTGAAATGTGAAAAATCAGTTGAATCAATTCCATCAAAGATAATTAATGCGACGAATAAAAGTTACCAAAGAAGAAAGTTGCAAAATAAATAATGAATTTTCTATAAAAAAATTCTCCATACAAAAACCTAAATTTTCTGATTCAGAATTGAAAAGAAAAGTCAGTAAATCAGACCATCGTCACAATGACGATGTTGCTTGTCTGAAATGTCTTCATTTAAATCCTCAGAAAACTGCTGATTTCAACGAGGCGTTCGAAAAGTTTCCAGCGGTGAGTTTAAATGCAGATGTGAGTAAATTGTTTGCAGATTTTATCGAATACACATTAGACGATTGTAAGAAAACTTTAAATAAATTTAACAAATTTTAATGGAATTATGAATTTTAGATGTCTTTTTACCAGTGAGTGATTTCGGTTGCAATGAATGCAGCCATCGATGATGGATGGGAGAATTTGATATTCCAGATGCGCTATTTTGTACAATTAATAAATCATTAAGATTGGAATTTCATTTTTTTCATATTTTAAGTTGATTAATATTTTTTAATCTGGCAATTCCAGCGAGTTGATTGCGTCATGAGGAGGATTGATGGCTATTGCCAGGGCGTGTTTTGCTCTTGTATATTTTATGGATAGAATTTATTAAATGTTTTCTAATTACAACTGATTGATGAAAATAATTTAACATATCGAGCCGTTGCAGCAAACGGCAACTGACAGGTGGTAATGAAAATTAAAAATGAACTATCATTCATTGAGTACATAATAAACAATAAAATTTATATAATGGCAAATCTTTTTGTTAAAGGAACGAAAATAAATAATTCAATATATATTTACATAAATAATAAAATCTCAAATCTTGGCAGTAAATATTTAGGTGCAATTTAACCTGTGCAAAAGTTCTCTTCCTCTGCTGATGAGAAATGTGAAATTTTTAAGTTTTTCTGAATTTTTAACTTCTTTGATTGCTGTATCAATGATTCTTTGTTTCGTGAATCGGCCATCGATGGCTTTGCGCTGATGTAATATTCTGCCAACTTTTTCTACCAGATTACGATTTTGAGATCGTCGTTGCCGTTCTTTATGTGATGCAGCTAATTGGGGTAATGCCTTGTCTTTAATATCAAAAAATAGAATTAATCAATAGATTATTCAATAACAATAATTATCCTTACCATTTGAAGAAATACTGTTGCAACCAGAATGACAATGACAGTCATTCTGTATTATTATTTCTTCATCTGATGAGATAACTTTTGTAAAACTTTCAAAATAATAATTGAAAAAATCTGGATTATTTTGTAGTTCATCAATGTAGACAGAAATATTTTGATTTAAAACCTCATCATTATTATTAATGCATTTGGAACAATGACTGGTATCTGGACTGGATAATGTATTACCTAGAAAAGTATCTTTGAAATCCGGTTTCAAATTCATTGCAGTTTGATTATTTAATATTTCCATTTCATTCATATCTTCGGAATAGGAAATAATATGATTAGATTTTCTTTTGTTCCTTTGATTTGGAAAATTTTGATCATGAATATAATCTAATAACATTTTATTGAAAGTTTTATGGAATAGTTATTGTATTTGAAATTATGGTTAATATAAGTAATTTAAACGTTTTTATTGGCTGTCCAATAAAACCGGTTTATTGATTATGTAACAATCAAATCTCCTACACACATGATATAAGAATGTGTGTTATGCAATTTTTGATTCGAAATAAAAATGAATTAATTTCATTGGTTAAGAATTTTAAAAGATCATTTTAAAAGATCATTTTAAAATGTCACAAATTTTATTTTTGGAAAAAATTGATCATTATTATGTATAATAACAAATTACATGACATATTTAAAGTTAGCTGTTGTTAAAAAAATATTTATTAATACAGTTACATCAGGACAGAGGTAATATCATAATGCTTCAGACATTCATATTATTGTTGAATTGTAATAATAATAAATTAATTACCTCTGCCAAATTGAATTATTGCTCTATTCAATAAATAATACAAATATTTCATTATAGAATAATATAACAAAAATGTTTTGAATATTTTTTCGATCCCTTAGATCAATGTTTATATACCTTTTTGGTCCAAACGCCCACTTTGTAAGGCCTACTTCGTGATTAGCCCCCTATGAATTTTAACAGATAAAAATTGCATTATAATTTCTAATATAAGGTAGGTTTGGTAGAAATTTGAAAGAAACAAAAGTAGAATAACATTTATTACTTAGAATTTTGATTTAACCTACAAAAAATAAATTATTTCTCTCTTTAACATCCTTATAAAACCACGATGACGTCCATTTGATACATCGAAGGGGCACCATCCGTTGCACAGGTTAATATATTTTTAAAGGAACTTGTTTTTGATCAAAACACGTTTTAAAACATTCAAATATTGATGTGCCTTTCGTATCAGTGACTAAATGTCTGCAGAATAACATTTCTTCCATGATTTTTGCATCCTTTATGTACCTAACATAAGCCATTAATATTGCATCACTATCCCGTACACTACTTTCATCCAACTGTATAGTGAACTCTCGTGTTTGGAGATCCGCAGTTACTTGATTTTCAACATCATTTGCCATTTCATTAATCCTTCTTAATATGGTATCATTACTTAATGGAATCATTGACAAAATATTGACTGGATCTGCTGTAGTAATGGTAAGAACTTCCTTTATAACCGGTAATAATAATTTCTCTCCAATATTATGAGGTTTCGCATTTTGAGCTATTATACGTAAAATCTTATACGACACCTCCAATCCCTTATTTATATTTGTGGTTGTTGTTTTGAATACATCCAGGCCCCAGAAGAGAGAGAGGGTCAGGAGGGTCTTTTGACATGGGCCTCTTAATTTAAGGGCCCCCAAACAACACTTTTTTGATACTAGTAGTAGAGAAGTTTAAGCGTACTCAAACGCATAAAAAATTATTTAAGATCAACCATGCTCCAGGATCATGTAAATGGTTTGAGGACGCTAAATATTAATTGTGATATTTCAAGAAATGTGGACTATTCCGAATTAATAAGTTCGTTTGCAGCTCTAAAAGCTCGAAGAGCTCATTTTTAAATGTATTTATTAATTAATATATTTCGAATTAGATTTTTTAATCAGTAAAAAGTATACATTTTTGTTATATTTTTTATTATATAAGGGCAACATATGATGTCAGACCTGGGCCTCCAAGTGGCTCTAACAGGCTTTGAATACATCGATTATTTTATTTCTTTTGGTAAACATCATTTTTAAATTTTCGAAATATTCAATGTATTTTTCCTGCTTGTCGGGCTGTTTTCTTTTTAAATGTTCAATCATCCAGGATGGTTTCATTGCTTCACTAGAAAATACCTAATTGCACAGTAAAATAGGAAGTTGGCTATTTTCTGGCGAAGAAATAAAACCAAACTTTACATACTCAACGGAATAGTGCCGGAATTTCTTTTTCTGGAACATTTTTAGAGGTTGATCTAAAATTCAAATTTAAAAAAATCATAGTTAGCTGGTATCTAATGGTGCCGGGTTCGATTCTTAGGTCGCTTTTTTTAATTTAAATATTTTTAATATTAGTTAAATTAATAGAAAATAATTATTAAATTTTATAAAATCAATAAAATCATTTTATAAATCAATAGGTATAAGTAATAATTAACTTACCTATGATATACAGAACAAAATGAAATACGTTTATTTTAAAAATAATTGAAATTATATGGCGACAGACAACATTAAAATTAAATTGAACACTACTTATTACTGACTGCTTGACTAAACGCGACTAAATGCTTGAACCGTTGCACACGCAAAGCGAATCTAAGACATGCGCACATTATGCCCGGCCGCAACGCAATATAAAAATGCAGTGGAATTTCTTATATACAAATTGCATGAGCCATCACTGCAAGCAGGTATTCAAAATGATTTCGCCCACACAAACCAGCAAACCCAAAAAACCATCAAACATGGCATTTATGAAAAATACTTGGAAATAATAGATACCAAGTTTGGTTATAAATGTGTTTGGGGTCAAAATGGGTATTTCCAGACTACTTATGAATAATTATAGAAAATTATTCTCTGAAATATTTTCTGAAAAATTCTCGGCAAATTCTCTGAAAAATTACAGACCTGAAATATCTCTGAAAAATTATAGACCTGAAATATTCTCGGGAAATATTCTCTGAAAAATTCTCCGAAAATTCATGGATCCAGAAAATTCATTTACTTGGGAAAATTCTCAATGAAAATTCAAAAAAAATAATTCTTAAGAAATTCTCGGGTAAAAAATGTAATAAAAATATTCCAAAATCTCATAAAGCGAAACATGAAAGAACTAAAATTCAAAAAATAAAAAGTGGTGGGGACTTACAACAGACGAGTTCTAAATTATCATGGTTTATTGAAATTTAATTATAATATTATACAAATCTAAATCAGACACATTAGTTCCATGTTTTTTATTAAGTTCATTTAAATTTTCCATAAATTTTATAACATAATGACCAAATGGAACTGTTGTTTTTCCATCCGATAAAATATATCTTTTATCGTCATAATTATCGATGGATGTTTTTAATAATTCTTCAACATAAATATTATAGTTTTTAGATTTTATGTTGCTAATTATGTCCCCATGTTTTTCTGAATTTTTTTCGAAAAAA
This sequence comes from Schmidtea polychroa, assembly GCA_959609185.1. Lineage (NCBI taxonomy): Eukaryota > Metazoa > Platyhelminthes > Tricladida > Dugesiidae > Schmidtea > Schmidtea polychroa. The sequence goes on from CAUHTR010002333.1 coordinate 17,564, forward strand.
TCCTGAAAATCCATGTATTTAATTTTTTACTAACACTTTTCTTGATTCCTTTATTTTTATTTCATCGCCCTTTATTGATTCTATTGCATATTGTTTTGATCTAATAAATATTTAATATGAGATTATTCGGCTTTTCGTTCTTATTGGAGATTCTCCCGAGTTGTTTATTAAGTTATTTAATATTGTTGTTTTTGCATAATTGTTCTAACATCCTTGCTTTCTTTGCATACTCACTGATGAATCTTCTATAATAATTGCAAATGCCTAGAAAGCTTCGAAGTTTCTTTACGCAACTTGGCTTCCCAAAGTTTTATATAGCCTGAATCTTAGAAGGATCGGTTTTTACTCCTTCTATGTGGAATAAAATTTATCAATTGACTGGAATTCTCTTTCTTTATATCTTTCAAAAGAATCTATATTGTTGGGCTAGAACTGAATTGTAGACCCACATCTTGAGGTTGTGACGGAATATGGTAACACACAACACGCATACCCAGCGTTAAGTATATTTAAGTTAAAACATAATAGAACACCAAATAAACAGTAATAATAGAGAAAAATTCACACAAAACTAAAAAACACCCAACTAACAAAAAATTAAAACAATGCAAGAAGTATTGCACAGAAACTTACTCAAACACAACAAAAAAACTTAATAACAACAGAAAGAACCTCGAATAAAGGCAATTCATAAAAATTAGGAAATTTTAAGGAGAAATTTCATAAAAATCTAAAAATAAAGAAAGTTTTTATCAATAATTGGAACAAAACCCCAGAACATTCCATAAATGGCGAAATCCATCATGGCCGCCAAGCGATAAATTTAAGAAAAATAAATAATTTAATTCAAAATATAAAAATCTTAAATAGAGAATTCACAAGAAACGACTTTAAAATAAGAATTATATTAAAGTTAATATGGAATGTTCTAAAAATGCCCAAATCCATCGTGGAGGCAAAATAATAAAAAATAATTCAAAAATAAAATTTTAAAAATAAAAACAAAAATTATGGCACCAAAATCGCCACCAAAATCAATAAAAATCAAAAATAAAATGTTCTAGAATTAAAAAGAATTCGAGTTTGTTTTACTGCATAAATGCAAGCACACATACTGGTACACCGAAAACCAGGTATATATACCGTCACATTTCGATCACAAGACACTCTTTATGCCAAAAAATGTCTATTTTGCCTTAATTCGACAAACTCATTGGAATCGATAGTAAACATGAATTTTTATTTTTATTGTTAATCATTATGGTAACTATGAAGCACTATGTTTATTTATGAATACTTTTAGCTTTGTTTTGTTTTTTCGTTTCTTATTATGCAAGAGTGATTAAAGTCGTCATGGTCATAAAATAACCCTCGACTTTAACCAGCCTTGTATCCAACTAATTATCAACATCCACAACCCTCAACGAGTACGGGTCTTTGACCCAGCACGCAAAAAAAATATTCTCACTATACCAGAGGACGCCACAAACTACATGGTGTAAACTATAGAGTTGTGGGGTAATCTTCCCAATGGTAGTTGGCATAGTCGTTACAGCTATGCGAACGACAAAATGATGGTAATTAAAAAGGTCAACTGACCTCCACATAACAATAGAGCCTATCGTACCGAACTCAGTGTAGTAGGGAAAGTAGGTATATTTTAATTAAATCAACCTTTCGTTAACTCACATACCTAATATAACACTTAAATTACCTTATTTTACACAACACTATCTAGTCCGTTAATAAAATCTATTGATGTCCATGTTAGTTTCGCAAAAATTATTACTCTACCTCCTGATATCACCACTTCCCCTCTATCATTAATATTGTGACCACTCTTCAAAAATACTACTACTATGATTAATAGAAATAATATTATCATTATTAGGATCGTGGACAAACCCTACTATCACTATTATATCATATTTTCTGCTATCATTATGGTTATTGTTAGACGCAATTAAATTCAAGTCTTCTTCAAGCACTTATTTTTATAACAACTTCAAAATTGTGCCGTTTACTAGTGTATTTAAACACCGAGGCGTGATAATTATTAATATTAATGTAATTACTGGTCATACATTTAATTGATTTAATTTAATATAATTTAATATAATATGATATAATTTAATATAGAATTTAAATATACAAATTTAACAGAAATAATTATTTCTACTAACTGATCTCACTTCTACCATTTAACCATAATAATTTTATATAAAAATTTACTAACTCCTTACATCCCCCTTCTTTAAAATGCTTTAACTTTTCTATATCCCTCGTTATTTTTCTCCCCGTTTTCGTCTGTTAATAAGTAACTTCTTTCATGATTTCGTTTTATTACTGTGTATGGTCCTTCATATCTCTCGTGATCTTTGTTTCTAATTTCTTGTTTCACCAATACTTTGTCCCTCACTTCTAAGCTCCTAGTTGTGCCAATTTCTTTCGCTTGCTGTCTTTTAGCCTCTAATTTCCGCATGATTTCATTTCTATCCACTTCATTATTACTATGCCATTGCGATCTACAGGTAACCCTCGATTAACACGGTACTTGAATAACACGATTTCGCTTTAACACGGTTAAAATATCGCGGCACACCCTTGTCTAACACGATATTTTTAGGACGGTTTTGATTTTACACGGATTCAAAATTGATGAAAACCCTTAATTAACACGGATTTACCAAGCTCAGACACTGATACTGAGAGTGATGTCGCAGAGCAAAACTTCACACTCAAATCATTAAGAGAAGGATTTGAGATGGCTAAAAAATTAGAAAACCATTTCCTTGACAATGATCCGTCAATGGACCGTAGTCTGAAAATTCTTAGCTTAGCTCCTTACCGAGAAGTCGAGAAAGAATTTTAAAAAAATCAAAAACAGGTTCTTCTCACTGATTTTATAACCATAATCCAGAAACCACAAGCGACTAATGAAGTGTCAGAAAATTATTCAAGTGATGAAGAAGCACCAGTAAAAATGAATCAGCCACACATTACATATTTTTTCAGAGATTTTGAGAGTGATTATGATGGAATTGGTTAACCTTATCTATGGTCAATTTAAATTATGCCATATTTTTATTTTGATATTTATGCAAAATGAATTTATTTATTTTACTATTCTTTGTTAAATTTTGATTTCAAGTCTATTTGTATTTCAATCTTCTTTTTTTGTATTAGATGCATGAAAATAATAAAAACTATCAAAAACATAAATCATTTTTTTAATTTTTTGGAACCATACCCCATGAATTGTATTAATTGTTAGTCTCGATTAACACGATTTTAATTAGCACGGAGTATTCTTGGAACCAAACTACCGTGTTAATCGAGGGTTACCTGTATTAATCTTTCTCCTAAATATAATTTCTGCTGGACTCACTCCAGTAGTTTTTTGAGCTGTCGCATTTAAAACGTATTCAATATCAGGTATTAATTCTGCCCAGCTTTTTTTTAACTCCTTCTCTGAGTGACGCGTTAATATAGTCTCTTATAGTACGAAATTGTCTTTCAATTACACCATTAGTATTATGATGATACGGACTCGAAAATATCAACTCAATTCCTGCTGTCTTTGCTAGTTCTTTAATACTATTTGCTTCGAAATTCTTTCCACAATCAACATGTAGTTCCTTAGGGGCTCCAAATTTCAATATCCAATTATTTAACAAAACTGCCTTTATTGTATTTTCATCTTGCTTTCTAATAGGAGTTAGAGATATGTATTTACTGTAATGGTCGATTATTGCACAAATATATTTTTCCCCTCTGAAGGTTTCTCTTAATGGACCGCAAATATCCATATATATTTTCTCCATAGGTTCTGAAGCTTGAATTACTTGGGTTTTTTCTTTTGACTTTGTAGTTAAAACTTTGTTTTTCTGGCATGCTTCACATATTGAAATAGTCTCTTTTACTTCATTTAGCAAATCTTCCATATCAAAATTGTTCCTAATATATTTCATAACTTTTTCTACTCCTGCGTGGCATAATAATAAATGTGTTTCCTTAATCATTTCTCGTCTTTTTGTTTCTGGTATCCATATTTTGTTTTGATTGGTATAGATAATATTTCCTTTTAATATATATTTATTATTTTTCCTTTCATTTATTTGATCTTTTATTTCTTGTATTTCTGCATTATCTCTTTGCCATTCATTGCCATTATTTTAGGTCATCAATGTTAACAATCTAGTTTTTAATCGCCCTGATTTGGGGTTATCATGGTCCATCAAACATTGTACACATTTGCCGCATGTATTTCTAGACAGCATATCTGCATTCGTATGCGCCGTACCTTTTCTGAACTCCATTTTTATGTCTAAACTGCTCAAGTAATTTATCCATGTTTGGAACTGTGCTGTTATAGGCGTCTTTGTCGTTAACATAAAAGTTATTGCTTTATGATCAGTGCGCAAAACAAACCGTTTATCGTATAAATAATGGTTGAAATGGCGACAGAAATAATATATAGCCAAAAGCTCTTTTCGTGTTATACAATATCCTCTTTCATGGCTACTCATTGCATGGGATCCATATGCAATAACTTGTTCATGCCCCATTTCATCTCTTTGTGATAATACAGCTCCAATTGTATCAAAGCTTGCGTCTGTATCTAATATGAATTCTTTCTTGAAATCTGGAAATACGAGAATTGGCGCTGTAGTCAACGCCATTTTCATTTCTTCGAAAGCTTTCTCACATTCCTCAGTCCAGATTATTTTTTCACTATTGCTTCCACATATGCTTTCTAGCGCTCTTGATTTTGTTGCATATTCCTTAATAAATCTCAGATAATAGTTACATATACCTAAAAAGCTTCTCAAATTCTTTATACACTTAGGCCTCTGAAATGATTTAATAGCCTCAATTTTACTTTGATCTGTCCGAATCCCCTGACTGTTAATAATGTGCCCTAAAAACTTTACTTCGCTCTTTAATAACTGACATTTTTCTGGGTTGATTCTCAATTTAGCTTCCCTTATTTTTCCAAACACATTGTAATGTTCTTCAATTGTTCTTGTAAAAATTAAAATATTGTCTAAATACACAATAACTCCTTCTTTCCATAGATCTTTCAATATTTTTGTCATTAATTCTTGGAATGTACCCGGTGCCGCCGCAATGCCAAAAGGCATTCTATTAAAACAAAATTGCCCTTCTTTAGTAGAAAATGCTGTCTTTTCTTGCGATTCTATGTCCAATTTCACTTGATAATAAGCGTTCCCAAGGTCTATAGAACTAAAGTACTTAGATCCATGTAATGTATCTAGAATTTCTTCTACATTCGGCATAGGAAAAGCTTGTCTTTCCAGTAATCTTATTAAGCTGTCTAAAATCTAAACAAAGTCTGATATCTTTTTTGTCTTCCACACGCATACTAACGGCGTATTCCAAGGTGAATTACATCTTCTTATGATATCATTATTTTCTCAATTTTTTATAGCAGCATTTATTTTCTCCTCTAAATTGATGGGTTGTCTTCTGGGTTTTATCATAATTGGCCCTTCTTTTGTGATGATTTTATGTGCAATTAAATCAGTACATCCGATATCCGAGTTATTTGCCATAAAAACACTTTTATTGTGTTTTACAATCTCTAACAGTCTTTTATTTTCGTTTAATCTTAGAATTTCTATTGCTTTTTGACATCTCTCGTTATCTGTAATCTTTTCCCCAAATCTAGCTTCTATTTCACACACAAATTCATTATATCCTTTTTCATTTTGCTTGATGTAGTTTAATTCAATTCTAAACTCTTTCTGCAATTCCACTCCGCCTATTATATCTGGAACAATATTTTTAACTATTATAAATGTTATTTTTCTTTCCATATTACCAATTCTAACATCAATATATATTTTTCCGATTGTCTCTAATTTACTATCATTTGCACATCTTAACATCTCATCTGTTTTTATGATTTTCACATTCACTAATTTTTCCACAACTGCTTCTGCCATTACATTTACTCTTGCTCCTGTATCTAGTAAGCATTCCATTCTATAGACCTGAATTTCAAGAGTTGTACTCGGTCTACCTTGCATTTTATCATAACTCAATTTCGGTCGTTTCCATTCATCTTTAGTGAAAATATTTTGCTCCTCTGATATCTCATTAATCCACCCAATTTCCTTTCTCTCTAATTTATCTTCTGCCTTTTTAATAAATTTATAAACTTTTTCATTTACTATTTTATTATTATATTCTGCTTCTTTAATTTCATTATACTCTTCTTGATTATTAGGATTTTTATTATTATTTATTAAAGATCGATCAGCATTAAAATAACTATAATATTTAAAATTATTTAAAGGAAACTTTTTAAAATTACAAATTTTATTACATAAAGGTTCTACATTATTATATATATAAGGATTATTTACATTATTAAAATTATTATGACCAATATTTACATCAATATCAAAATTACCTAGTATATTGCTCCGATCATTGCCTCCCGTGTCGAAGCATGTACTTTTGGGTGCTGAATGTCCTCATATTTGTCTTCTGTATTGTCTGAATACTCCAGTGGCATCGTCTCATCATTAGCTTCAATTGCTGCAATTGCTCTTCCTGGATTGTTGATATTTTGTTGATAGCTTGTGGTTCGATGGGCATAATAATTATTGTTTCTCATGTTTGAATTAGTTTGAAACTTCATTCTTTCCAAATTTGTATAGCAGTCAATCTCCTTGTGTCCACGTAAGTGACATCTCTAGCATTGAATCGTTGAACATTCTCGCCGTACGTGGCCTTCAACTCCGAATGCAAAACACGTCATTTTCTTTTTTATTTGGCATTCTCGACTAAAATGACCAGTTTTCTTGCATGTCCAGCATTCCAATTGTCGGTTACTGACCTTTCGCTGCTTGAAATTATTATTTCCGTTTACCATTCCTATTTGAGCAACATCTCTGTAGCTTCTGTAGTTTTGAACAACCGGTGAAGTCTTCACAACATTAATATGGCCCCAGGGATGCTTTCCTACCGGTTCGCACCGGTTCGTGCGAATCGTTAGATGTAAATTCTATGGTTCGTGCGAACCGGCTATTAAAATAAGCGAAAAAAATTTATTTACTTTGTCAAAAAAAAATACGCAAAAAAAATTATTTAAATAAAATTTATTTACCATTTGGTGCAAATTTATATAAACAGTTTGAAAATTTTATCTAGTTTTCATTGCGATTCTAATTTTTTACTTTATAGAAATCTTTCAGTTAATTTAAAAAAAAATAAAAAAAATTTTAAATTTTATCAAGTTACCATAGATATATATGTAAAAGTTAAATCTATTTCTAATTTCTATTGAAAAAGTTCAATCTAAATATTTCATTTTATCGGTTATTATTTGTTTTGTTCTGTTCAGTTTTTATACATTTAAGTTAATTATTTTTCTAATAAAACCGCAGATTTTTAAAAAAATTAATAAGGTAATTTTCATGCTTTAAGTTAAATAATTTATTTTTAAATACCTATTTTATTTTTTGAAGATGAAGAGACAAAATATGCTAACCACATATTTCTCGAAAAAAATAAGAGAGGAAACATCAGTAAGTAATGATAATGATAACAGAGACAGAAGCAGTTTCAATAACTTTACAGGAACAAATACTAGAGATTCCTAGTTCCCAAAATGAGGACAATAATAATTTACCAAGCTGTTGGAATGTGAAACAGTTGAAGGAGTTTAAAATTAAATATGTCAGTATATTTGTCAGTAATGTTGGGCTAGAACTGATTTCTGAACCCAAAGTTAGGAATGGGACGAAATGTGTCAGTACACAACACGCATACCCAGCATTAAGTTTACTTAAATAAAAATATATAAAACACCAAGTAAACAATGATAATAGAGAGATAATATACCCAAAAATAAAACATCTGAATTAAAAATAAAATAAAACACGAGCAAGAAGTATTACACGAAAACCTACTCAAATATAGCCGAAAGACATAAAACAACAAAAAACAAATTCGAATAAAGGCGATTGGTAAAAATTCAAAAAGAAAATTAAAGAAAATGTCCATAAAATCTTACGAAAAGAAAATTATATCGATATTTCGAATAAAAATCCAGAACAATTCATAAAAATGTCGAAATCCATCATGACCGCCAAACGACCCAATAAAATTTATAAAAAATAAATATTTTAGTTTAAAAAATAAAAGATTTTAGAAAAGAAATCATAAAAAACAATTTAAAAATAAGAAATAGATTAAATTTAGCATGGAATGTTCTGGAAATGCTGAAATCCATCATAGAGGCAAATTTAATAAAAAATAATTCAAAAACAAAATTCCAAAAATAAAAACGAAAATTCTTACTGAAAAATCGCCATCAAAATCGATAAAAATTAAAAATCGAATGTTCGAGAATTAAAATAATCTGAATTTGTTTTACTGCATCAATGCACGCATGTATACTTACAAGTCAAACAGAGGCTATATAAACTAACACATTTCGTCACTTTTTAAGAAAAAAATGCAAATGCTAATGCTTACTCTTATGCCAAATTTTTGATTTTGATTTTCTGAGATTGTGAGTAAGGACGATTTCATTGTGAATTATAAATTATTATTATTTAAACCTTGTTTTCATGCTTTCTATTTAACTATAGAGGTGTAAGTTTGAGTGAGATCGTCGGTCATCATCGATTTTGAAGCGAGATCCCAGCCAATCCTGCACCTTCAACTTTATCATTTACGATCGCAGATCACCACATGCACCTATTTGTATTTTGTACATTGCGGGGTCGTCGGAGGTCGTACCGACTCAGTGGTATAGGCCACTGGGTTCGTCGATAAATTACCTCTGGTACGGCGGAGTTCTTGGAACTCGTTATCGATATTATAGTACGGTAGTACATTACCGAATCACACACACATTAGGGCTTGTCGTAGTGAGCACAGTGCGGCCACGAAAGCAAGCAACTTTCTTTAAATCGACTTTTCTCATGCATAATATACATATAACGTACACACTAAAAATCAACACTAATACATTACCCTAGGTATGATAAACGGAGTAAAGCTCCAGACTCAAACTAATAACAATTCACAATTAATGTAGACGGTTAAATATCATCAAGAACCAACTCTACCTATACGTTTGTCGAATCTAGATTTATAAATGTCCTAAATAAATTTTCTAGTAATAGTGTAAAGTAAAGATTTTTTTTAAATGATTGATTTAGTAGTGATAGTATTCATAAAGGTGTTCGACATGCGTATCGGCAAGACTTGGATTTTAAATTGACAAGACTCTAAACTTACTGTAAAAATACAAATCGTAAACCCATAAAAGTATAAATTATCACCTCAATTGCATAAAAATATGAATTATACTTATAGATTTAATTTCTTCAAAATATAAATTATGATTAGTTATAAAGGTATAAATTATGAATTTAATTTCTTAAAATTATAAATTACAAATTTATATTGACGATAAAAATTATAAATTATAACTCTAAGTTAATTATAAAAGTACAAATTATAATCTTAACTTCATAAAAATATAAATTATAAAATTATATTAGCTTTAAAATATAAACTATAAATTTAACTTAACTTCATAAAATATAAATTATAAACTCAAAAGTATAAATTATAAAGTTATATTAGCTTTAAAAACATAAACTATAAATTTGATTTCATAAAAATATAAATTATAAACTTATATTAGCTAAAAGACTATAAATTATAATCCTAATTTGGTCATAAAAGTATGAAATATAAACTACGTTAGCAATAAAAATATAATCTATAATAAGTTGTAAATATTTTATAAATACCCCCCAAGTTACGTAATCGTCGAAACAAGTGTCCAGATTCACAATCTAACTTATATATGTATATTTGAAAAAAAAAGTATAATTTACATTGTTTCATAAGTACCCCCCTCAAACTATACATTAGTCGAAACCAATATATATATATATATATATATATATATATATATATATATATATATATATATATATATATATATATATATATATATATATATATATATATATATATATATATATATATATATATATAGTAATAAATTAACTTATATATGTACAGACATCAAATTTTAAAAATATAATTCATAGATTTTCATAAAGAATCCCTCAGAGTACATAACCATTAATTATTATCTTAATGCATTAATTTAGACTATTTTATATATATATACTTAACTTAGATTGCCTTTAACATCATAGTTGAAAATTTTTCATCAAAGACCCCCCATAAACCATATAGTCATCAACTACCACCTAAATATACTAAATTAGCTTATCTTAATATACATTTAACTTATATTATATTTAAAAATATAAATTGTAAATTTTTATGAATGACCCCCCTCAAAATCATACAGTCATTATCCATTACCTAAGCATACTAAATTAACTTATCTTAATATATATTTAACTTATATTATATTTTAAAATATAAATTGAAAATTTTCATAAATGACCCCCTTCAAATCATGTAGCCATTAACTATTCCTTAGGTATACTGAATTATATCATCTTCGTATAGAGTTAAATTATATTTCAAACCAAAAAAATAATTCCATAATTTTTCGTAAATGATCCCCCCCATATGTGGTAATCTTGAACTTACATTTATTATTATTATTAACATTATTATTATTATTATCGTTATTAATATTATTATTATTATTATTATTATTATTATTATTATTATTATTATTATTATTATTATTATTATTATTATTATTATTATTATTATTTATTAGTTAATATTATTAGTATTATTATTATTATTCTTAGTGTTGTTACCAATAACATTATCACTCTTACTGTTATTATTACTATTATCTTTATTTCATGGAAATAAAATTATAAAACAAATTATTGATTTTGGGATTCCCCTATCTCTAAATTTAGTTTCAATGGCCCTATCTTCCAATGAAATTACGGGAAATCACTAAAATCTATTTTTAGTAACACCCCCCCCCCCCCTGAAAACGACATCAATATTATTAATTTAAATTATATATATATATATATATATATATATATATATATATATATATATATATATATATATATATATATATATATATATATATGTGGGTGTATATGTATATATATGTGGATGTGTGTATGTATATACAGATTTATAAAATAACCTTATAAAAATACGATAACCTTCCCCCTCAAGACCCCATGTTGTATAATGGCCACAACCCCTTTAAGGTAATAGAATGAAGATAAAATAATTTACTAAAGCAATTTATTAAAATAATTTATTAAAATTATTAAATTTATTTTTAACTCAAATCAAAAGGCCAAACCTAATTGTAAACTAAATTTATTAATTTCAATCACAAAATTTCTTTACATCATTTTGTCTTTGAATCATATTTATACCAAAGTCCTTCGAGCTCAGTCGATGGACCATCCCAATGAAATACATTTCCTGGAGTTGGAAGACTTCTGGGTAATTCCTTATTTTCTGTTTCGTTTTTTTTTGGTTCAATGACTTGCATATTGCTTTGATGTAATAATGTTGGATGGCCAACTATATTTCTTGCATCTCTTTTTAAGTAGTCATTGTCAGATAATTCCGCCAGGAAGATTAGTTGGTGGAACTGACCTGGGGGCAATCAAACCTTTGTATCTCATTGAATTATTATAAACTCGATCGCTAAGGAAATCTCAAAATTTTCTCATTAGTGTTGTCAAACGATCTTTGCTCATTCGAGATGCCATAATATATTATTGATCAATAGAATTGTTTCGAAAAATTCGGCCAAATACTAATATTCCTGAAATATTTTTTAATTTATTTACATTATTATATCAAAACTGACTAAAATTATATTGATATATTTATTCGAAAATTATTATTTAACATTAATTACAATTAATGTAATAAGACAACGAAAATTAAAAAAACGTTAAATAACTTTAACAAAACGAAAAGTAATAATGAAATCAAACTTCCATTACTTTATTTAAATTATTAGTTACCAACTTTTTCTAGTATTTTAACATAATGAATTCAAGTATATTAGGAAGTTAATTTGGTCATTTGAGGAATATTATAAATTAAAAATTTAAGTAAATTAGAATTATTTACTCTTCATAAGAACTTTTATGATTTTATTGAGTTTGGACTTCATATATTACTATTGCCCATAGTTTGCAAGTGGTATTTGGATTAAGTTAGAATAGGTTTTGAGTTAACTTGATTAAATTGAAGTTTTCTTTTGATCGGGTTATCATGGGGAATGCATGTTGTCTTTATCATTTCTATTGTTTCAGTTTATTAAGTTGTTTTTTTTGATTATTTTCTAATTAAATTCATTATTCTCAAAAATTTCTTAAGGTATGTTTAATAAACTATGGTTATGTTTCACTTAATTTATATTCAAACATCTTAGATGTGGTATTGTATGAACAGGTTTTAATAGATTAATGTATGATTCCGGATGACTTGTGATCATTTGAGGATAGAAAGTTTGTATAGGCATAGTTGAGAGGGTGATCATAATGAGGGACCTGCGTAAATCGGACATATATCTTCTAACGATAGTCCGTGAACCCATTAGAGTGCTCGACAATTACAGTACAAGTAGTGCGCTCACTTTTTGCGAGCACTCACTCTCTTGATACAGTACCAACGTTGATCGTTCAACGGGTATCAAGCGGTAAACAACGTTGTATCTTGGGTTACGCTGGTAACAGCATTAAATACTAATTATTCGACCACCTGTAACCCACCAGTAATCAGAAATTGGGATGTGTGTATTGTTTAAAAATGGAATCAAAACTAATATCTCAGGAATGGAAAAAAATGTCAAGTTACGACATCGGGGAAAGACAAAATAGTGCAACAAGCATCTTTAAAGAAAAAAATGAGTGAACATTTTGCATCAAAAGCACAAAAACTAGCTGTTGAACATGCCAAGATACTTGAAAAACAAACTTTTACATCATGCATCGATAAGATGAACGAGAAATTTATTAGTTCTACTATACAAGAATCTTCAACACTGTTTACAGCCTTGCGAAAAGAAACCGTCCGTTTTCAGACATAGAAAGTGTAATAGAGCTTCAAGTAAAAAACGGGTTGGACATGGGAATCGGACTTCATTCTCGACATAGTGCAAGTAAGATAGTAGAGCATATCTCGCAAGAAACTAAAAAAGAATTGTTTATATCGATTATTAAGAATAATTTAAAAATTTGTACTGTTATTGATGAAGCTTCCACCATTTCCATTAAATCAACGCTTATAGTTTTCATCAAAGTAGAATCTTCTACAATAGAATCTTCTGAAATATCCCCAATAATGTTCGTAGATATTGTGGAGCTTGACGCACAAGATGCGAATACTATTTTTCAAAGTTTGTTGGGTGTATTGCTTGCTGTTGGATTTGATAAAAATTATTTAAAACTGAATTTAATAGGATTCTGTTCTGAAGGTGCTAGCGTAATGCTCGGTTGTAAATCTGGAGTCAGCGTACAAATAAAAGAGATGTTTCCAAATGTTATTATTTGGCACTGTCTCAATCACCGTCTACAACTTGTTTTAGATGATTCCATAAACGATATCAAACAGGTTAATCATTTTAAAGTTTTCATGGACAAAATATATTGTATTTTTCATCAATCTAATAAAAACCAAAAAGAACTGAGTAATATTTCCCAGGAGCTTAGTTTTGAAAAAATTAAGATTGGAAGAGTGTTAGGACCAAGATGGGCTGCGTGCAGCCTAAATTCTGCTCTTGCTGTATTGCGGAGCTACCCTGCTTTGTATACGTTGTTCTCTTCTAACCAAAAATGCCTGGAATGGCAAAACGACTACAAAACAAATGTTTTCTAGTAGATTTAGCTCTAATGATTGACATCCTACAGGAGTTCTCTCTACTATCTAATGCCCTTCAAGCTAGAAATATAAATGTTGCAAGGGGAGATCAACTGATTAGAAGAACAATTAACGCTTTTCAAATTCTCAAAGATCGTCGCGGTCATTACGAAAAAAAAGTGGATGAAGTTATAAACTCTGAAGCATTCAAAAACATTATCTTCGTCAATTTTTTTGTTATGTTCAGTTTTTTTATGTAAATTTTGTATCTCTTGAAATGAATAAATAAAATAAAAGTGATTTTTACCTCGTTGAATTATTTTTTTATTCTCTTTTATCCTATTGCATTATTGTTGCAAAGAATATGAACGATAGTTAAATATTATTGACTTAGTCTGCTACTCTGACAAACCATAATATTTTGATGGAAATATTAATATTAAAAAAATAAAAAAAATTGTAAGAAAATATCACTGCGAACCGGTTGATAAATTTTGGGAAAGCATCCCTGAATATAATCATATGGATAGTTTGAAGAAGTTGATAAATTCTTAAAGATTTAATTAGAGTTTTTGTTAAATTTTAAAAATATTTTTATTGAAAAATATTTCAAAAAGAAGATTGAAATTTAGCATTTTTAAAAAATATTTTTATCGAAAATATTTTAAAAGAAAAATTGAAATTTGTTTAAATAACAAAAATAAGAAAAGATAAGTTTTTGAGTGTAAAATTTATTGAATAAAATTTATGAAATTATTTAGTGATTTGGAACCAGATATTAATGTTGTAACGGATGAGAATCCTAATTCCTGTTTGTAAACAGGTTTTTTTGTATTCTTCGAGTGGAATATTATATTTGAGCAAAACATTTTTATTGTCCATTGGAACTCTTCCAACTTTAAATTTTGTGATATATTATCTAAACTCATGGATATAATATTCATCGAATCAATAAATTTGAAACAACAAACATTTGTATTTCTCTTTCGTTTTCCATATGACTTTGAATAAGATTTTAGGATTAATGGCTAATTCTTTTATAAATAGATAAATATCATAATTAAATAGATTATGAAATATTACTGGAATCAATAAAGGTTTTTTACAATTCAAGTTACAATATGCATATGTATCACCTCTACATAAACCAATAAAATGATCATGGTCTCGAACTTTCATTGATTCCTCACACATAATACATTCATTACAATCAAATTTAACAAATCAAATTACAAAAAGCTGGCAGTTACCAGATGCGCCTTAATCCAAAATAAACGAACATATCGAATTAAGGGGATATGCACTGAATAGTTAAGCAATACGTAAGTTGAACCACTTGAATCCAGATAGATAGAAAGAAGTTAGTTGAATGCATTGAAGGGATTTTTGAAGGGATTTTGAACGGATCTCGCCTGATTGATGGAGAAGGTAGACGTGGACCGGACTCGTGCGGAACAGCGGAAATCTAAATGCCGTAAGGTGAAAGTTACCTGAATCAAGCCAGAAACAAACTATGACAAAGCACCGGCTCCGATTTAACAACCCCAAGCTCAGGTCAGCCAGAACCAGGTTGAAATTTGAGCGTTAAAGCTGAGGCTAAAGCAGTTGGACACAGACACGCAACAGAACAATATCGGTGATAAAATCGCATTTCCGACTTGCTTATATGCAAATTCTAGTGTATATATTTTTCAGTGTCATTAATTTACTGACTCTATATGGCGATATAACATATAAAATATAAAATTATAAATTTATAATTGAAAAGATTTTAATCAATTATCAAAACTATAACTATTAAAAGTTGAATTTATTAAAATTATAAATGAAGAGAGAAATCAAGCAAGAAGAAACCGGTGAATCGAATGTACCAAAACCTGTAGAAAGCATTTTGCAGTATCAAAGTATTCACCGCATAATCACTCATTACAAAGAGCCATCGTCCAATTCACTTGAAGGACCCACATTGTCAGCGCACGATAAAATCCTCAGGAGAAGTTGCACAAATAACTTCATAGAACCGAAAACCACTTGCACAGTTGATGGAGAACAAATATTAAACTTGATAATTGAACCGAGAATTGTGAGTCTTGGTAAAGAACTATTCGTCCAGGACGTTTCTAGTTGTCCTGGAAAAACACTCGATGTCATTCACTTACAAGAAAAGCTTAATTCCGAGTTAACCGCGAAAGGAGCTCAAAAAACTGGAATTTGCTCTATTCGAAGAAAACTTTATGGTGAGTTGTTCAAGGAAATTATCCGTCAAGTTACTATTGAATGCATGGAACGCGGTTTGCTGCTAAGTCGAGTTAATAATGAATTGAATCTGTCTTTAATAAAAATACGGCAAATCTATGAAAGTAACATTGGATATGGAATGAATAAGACATTGAGAGGTGAAAGAAATCGAAATAATAATCTCAAAAACATCGACACATTGACCCAGCAAATTGAAGATTTGAAGGTGCAGCTTATGGAGGTCAACAAACATGTTGATGCGACCCAAGAGAGAGAACAACACAAATTCACTACACTTAAAAAGAAATTTGACATTGATATTATTTTTATGAAAAAAAATTATGATCAATTAAAACAACAACTGATTGAAGCGATTGAGTTCATAAAACATCCCGAAATGGCAACCTGAAGATTGGGAAATATTTATTTATATTATCTCTGTCAATAAGGAGTAGAAGGACAATAACAAAATGTAGATAGGGTGAATTTGTTAGGGTTATTAAAATGAATAAATTAATTTAAGTCAAATAAATAAATTTGTTAATTAAAAACCAAATAAAAATTAAGGGCGCTATCAAATTCATGCACCGGTTGTCATAAATTATGTGAGACAAGGACAAATATTATGGACAGTTAGTAAGTCAAAGGTTATTATTTTTCATTAAATTTACAGTTTTTTAAAATATTTTGACTGAAATTAAACTATTGTATTTAATATTAATTTCAGGTCATTTATGATTTATTTTCAAAATGATTTTTAAAGGTCTTATAAAATACTTTTGTTCACTAATAATTTTGGGAAATTATATTTTGTGATATAGTAGTAATTTTCTCCCTGTACCGTGACTTCGATAAATTCTTTAATCAATTAGTTATTGGGTTTGTTCGAGAAATATGAAATTATTGATATGTTGAAGATACCTAAATGATGAATAACATAATAAATAAATAAATTACCTGTGGGAAGATCGTCATGACAAACGGGACGATCTATGGGAACTCAGAAAATAAAACGGAAGTAAAATGAAATTAAAAATGAGAAAGATAAATCAAATAAAAGAAAACAAACAAGAAATTAAAACAAACGTCATTGCTAATTAAAAAGTACAAATAAAGGTGGAATTTCAAATTCCAGAAAAACAAAATATGGGAAAAAGCCGTATTTTGACAGCCTGTCAAAGATAGCGGAATTGCAGGGAAAAGGCGGCTTAACAAAAAAGGAAAAGGAAAAAATATCTCGACATCTGTCACAGATAAGGTTGACGTATCGGGGAAGACAGTGGAAAATGAAAATGGCAAAGCAAAATCTGTCTCCAGTGCCACAAATAAAACAAACTATATAAAAGAAAATTGGTGGACACAAATTCAGACAAATTTGGAGACAACAGTAGAGACAAAATTAGACAACGTCGAACGAAACGTTATTGGAAAAACGATTCATGAAAAATAATTGTAAAGAAAATAATTGTGAAGAATAATAATTGGAGAAGATTTGAAGAAAAAAATTAGTTGAAAAATTAAACGAAAAGAAGTTACTTGTGTATTTGAATAAATTGGTGAAGAAGGTCAGAGAAAACAACCAGCTCAAAGTCCCAGTTGATAAACCAATCAGTAATTTGTGATCTTTTAATCCGGTGTTATACTCAAGTGCTATTCCCACTGAGTGTTGTAATAAGCATTGTATAGTCACCAAGCAGAGTGTTGAATTTATTGTCAGTGTAAAGTGAAAGTTTATTTGTGATTATCAATAAAGATTTCTGTTGTCAAGTGTTATTTGTGGATCAGTCAAAGACACGCTTGGAGTCAGAGTAAAACATTAACTTTATCACCAACCCAATAACCCAACATATATAACTCCAAAGCGTACTTTAGTTGACAACAATAACGAATTACAAACTATATATAATAAATTAACAAAATCGGTTACAAATTTACAACGACACAAATAATTCAATATTACAACCGCGACTAACGCGTGCTTATTGGAACCCTTTGGAAAGAATATTACATTTGATAACACATTTAAATGTGTGACCACTCAACTACCACTTCTGACTTAATAACTGGTAGAATCGACCTACTTGTTTTCTCTCTTTGACTCGAATGCAATAATACCCTTCATGATTAATTTGATCCACACTATTCGTATAAATTTAGTAGACAAGCTTCCTTTCCTTTCTTGCTTTCGTTTAATTATTTGTCTCTGATTTCAGTTTTTAGTTTTGGTGGGTTACAGGTAATCTAAAACTCCTACCTACTCGTGCTGTTTCCAGCGTAACCCAGAATACAATTGACAGCTGACCACTTGATACCCGTTGAGCAATCAACGTTGGTACTGTATCAAGGGTTTGAGTATTAGCAAAAAGTGAGCATGCTTAGCATACTATAATTGTCTAGTACCCACTGGGGTTCACGGACTGCCGATAGAAGACTTATGTCCGATTTCTTTAGGTCCCCGTTACGACAATTAACATTATTGAAAAATCAGAATGCCGAACGCTAATATAACAGCAACAATTTTATTCGGATTGCACAATTTGTGTCGGAGTTTATGATGTCTTGGTCGATTCTTTCGGGACAGGCTCTAGCACTGTCGGTTGAAATGGTATTTGGGCCAGGCTGGCTTGTCTCATTTTGGCCCGTGCAGCCTTGCCTGGCCGAATCTTCTTCCTGGGGGTAATCGAAGGTTCGCACTCCTTCGGCTTGTAGAGTAATTCNTTGGGCCAGGCTGGCTTGTCTCATTTTGGCCCGTGCAGCCTTGCCTGGCCGAATCTTCTTCCTGGGGGTAATCGAAGGTTCGCACTCCTTCGGCTTGTAGAGTAATTCACTCATAGGTCGAATCTTGGCGATGACCTCTTGATCGATGGCCTGTTGGTGTACCTTGGTCTCCAGCTCCTTCACCCTCTGATGGAGAGCCCGCAACTCGACCTGGTTCTGAGCACTCTGTAGTTGTAATTGGGAGATCAGCTTCATACGCTTCTTCATTTCTACTGGCGGGAACCAAGTGCTTTCGAAATTTCGGCAATGGGCCTTGATTCGCGTCAGCTTGGCCCGGTATTCCTCCGTCTGTCGTTGCGCTCGTTCTCTGTCCGCCCGCATGTCTTCCAGGAGTTTTAACACTAAAACAAATAAAAATTAATATCTTTTCGCATCTTTCGTCAAGTGTCCACGCCTTATTGCTAACACCATCGCTTATATAAGCTTCCGTCTCCACGTCGCAACCCCGTATTAGTGCGCACCTAAACCCCAGATTTAGTCCTATGAGTTTTACTAAAACATTATGAGGTTGGTAATAACCAAAAGGAATAAAATAATGACACTTTATGCATAGATTAGAATGAAATCAAAGACGATTAAATTAATATTATACTAAGAATCAGTTAATTTATGTCAATCATGTCGGAAAAGTACATCAAACTAAAGCATGATCACAAGGTGCCGTTATTCAGCCCAACTGTTAAATTGTTTGTGTCGGACGATTTTTTCGCGGGCGTCCCCGTTTTCGTGGTTGGTCCTCTTCTGTGAGACACAGGCCCCGTGGTGGGCTCCTTGGACGTTCCACGCCACGGCGAATGGCGGCTGTTCGTTCAGGGTAGCACTGTGATCTGGCGTACCCGTCGATATCTTCTAGCTCGCCGGCTAGGGTTGCACTTTCGAGCCTTTGTAGATGGTTTACGGCTGCTTTGACGTCTTCGAATGCTTCTATCAGGGCGAGGGAAGTAGCATTGACGAAGGGCTCTACCTTCGGGGTCACCGGGACAACATTTTGGTAGGTCCAATCATGGATCTTGTACCATATCCATCGAGACCTTATCCGGTCTAATTTCTTCCTCTTGGCCCAGCCTGGTGGCTTCGTCTGCCCCTCTTGGGTTGGTCCGAGGCTCGAGTCGGTTGATGAGGGACCGGCCTGTACATTTCTTTGTCTAGTGTTGGGCATGTCTATAACGATACGAGAAATATTAAAATATTTCATAACTGACCTTCGTTCACCCATTTGGGTTCGTATTAACCAGGGACGTTTGAACATAATTTTATATTCCAACCTCAAGTGTAACACGCATCAAGCTAACGGACAATGACTTTTGGGATTAAGATGGGTTTAAGTTGCGAATTAGTTACCCGATTTTGACTTTTCAACTGAACTCAAGGGAATTTATTCGAGAATTAGAAGTTTAAGAATTTGACCATATATAATTGTTAAATTAACTAAATTTATATATATGTAATTTAAGTACTACTAAGTTCAGATTTAATAAGTTGAGAGTTGATAAATTAAAATTAGCAAATGAAACTACAAAAATTTCTATCCTTAATTTTCCATTTTCAAACTACTGTTGTTTAACTTAGTCAAAAAGGTTAACTTGTTGATTTAATGTTTAAACATTATTTAAAAATAATTTATTTAGAAACATTATTAAAAAATTTATTTAAAAACATTATACAAAAAAAACTAAGCTGCTAGGATCCACTACGGGGAAGGATATTGCTACGTGCCGCTAGTTATATTCGGTCCCTAGCAATTCCTATCCGTAGAGGTTGAAAGTAGCTTAATCTTCGTCTTAACGGGATGGTAGTTAATTTTTAGATTTCTAATTCGTTTAATTTTAGAAATTCAATCTTTTCCAAACTCCAGGCCAGTCGTGGAATCCATTTGGATAAATTTTTGAAACGTCGGCTCCGACAAAAAAAAATCTAAGCATATCGGTCGGCTTGTTTGCGAGGAGACTAATGGAATTCAATTCAGCTCAAATTTTGGATATTTCCCTGTAAGTGCCCGGCTACCTTGGGATCACCATTCGAACTTGAGGGAAGTCAGAGAGGTCCTCTCTTTCATTCATTTCGGGAATTTACAGTGGTGGGAATAATTAGTTAACCAATTTTCGTGAAGCAAACATCCAAAGTGATTTTATGTATTTTTATTTATTTATGTCATTTTCCGTTTTTACTTCGTTATTTTAGTCAATAAATTTAACTAGATTTTTGAGTTTTGATTTTAAACAATCCTAATCAAATATTTCAGTTTTTTAAGGTAACTTCTGCATAGTTTTTATTTTTCTGGGGTAGGTAAATGAACTAGAATGTTCCATCATCCGATAATCTGGGAAGCAACTATGCCTTTATGAGGCTATTATTAATATAGGTAAACACATGTACACACACGGACATATACATATATAACTGCATAAACTTATAATTTAAGTTATTGATACTGACGTCGTTTTCCGGGGGGGGGGTGTTACTAAAATTAGATTTTAGTGCCTTGCTGTAATTTTATTGGGCGATAGGGCCGCTGCAACTAAATTTGGAGGTAGGGGAATCCCAAAATCAATAATTTTGGTTAAAATTTTATTTCTAAAAATAATTATTTTAATAATGTAATAATAATGATAATGATAATAGCAATGGTAATAACAAGAGTGAAAATGTTAATGGTAACAATACTAATAGTAGTAATAACAATAATAATAATAATAATAATAATAATAATAATAATAATAATAATAATAATAATAATAATAATAATAATAATAATAATATAATAATAATAATAATGATGATAATAATAACAATAATAATAATCATAATAATAATAATAATAATAATAATAATAATAATAATAAGGTTAAATCATAATAATAATAAATGTAAGTTTATAGTTTTATAAGATTACCACATATGGGGGATCATTTACGGAAAGTTATGGACTTATTTTTTGTTCTGAAATATAAGTGAACGCTATACGAAGATGATATAATTCAGTACACTTAAGGAATAGTTAATGGCTACATGATTGGGAAGGGTCGGTTACAACAAAAATGCAAGTAATATTTTTAAAAGTAATGTAAGCTAACTATGTCTGGAAACAAATTAAATTAGTACCTTTGGGTAGTCATTAAAGACTATATGAGCTGAAGGGGTCATTTATGAAAATTTATAATTAATCATTCTAAATATACTATAAGTTAAATATATATATTAAAAAAAATAGGTCAATTTATGCAATGGGTAATGAATGTACAATTCGGAGGGGGGTCATTTATGAACATTTATAATTTATCATTTTTAATATACTACAAGCTAAATATATATTAATATAAGTTAATTTAGACGCCAATATATAAGGGTAGAAAACATTTTTTATCCAGTGCAAGGTTAATAAGTCATATAGTCATAACATTTAATTCACAAGGTACAATTTTAAATAATGTCTATCTAAAACCTGTTAAACCACATAATATAGATGTTAACATATAATTATATAAAGCATAATTTTAGTTCCTACAGATTTAAAATCAATATCAAATAATATAAGTATCGGTATCTAACTTTATAAACTACATTGTTGATAGTTTTAGGGTTAGAAATTAATATTTAGTAGCCCCATAGTCTAGACATTAATGTTTAAAATCGTGGTATAGGTTTAAATCAGTTCTTCATATTCCTTGTAGTAAGCTGGAGGGCTCCCTCAAAGTACTCTTAAGGGTGGCAAATTTGTCAAAATTAAGTCATTATAAAAGATATGATACAATTGAATTTGGACTAGATTCGGTTCTTGATTATCAAATTCTTTGATTATAAATAATATCATTGAAGTATATTAATAATATTCGACATTAGGTATATTAAACATCTGAAAACGTTCGTGCAATTAACCGACTACCAGAGTGCCTTTGTAATATATTGAGTCTGGGATATTTCCCGTTTTCATTTTCCTAATGATGTGTTTCCTATAGAATAGTTGAGTGTTCATTTTATGTATGTAAGTTACTGAAAGGTCGAATTAATTAAAATTTACCTACTTTCCAGATTCAACTGAATACGGTACGATAGGCCCTATTGTGTTATTTACCCGCGATTAGTATCCCAAAAATTGTTTCGTCCGCATAGTCCCTACGACTATATCAACTACCGAGATGGATTTACCGTCCTACTCATGGTTGAACACCAATAGTTCGTGGCTACCTCTGGTTATGAGAAAAGTGTGATTTTAGTGCATGTGGGGTCGTAGACCCAAATTTGGTGCATGAGATCTTGTTAAATTGGAAGCAAGGCTGGTCATCGTCGTGAGCAAAATACCCTTAAGACGACGATCACTCTTGCTTAAATGTACATAAAATAAATAAAAATAAAAAAAAAATTCAATAGATCAGCATAAATTAGTATCATAATATTCGGTGATTTTAAATAAACATATACGTATAATTATTCATGAAATAACAATACAATAAAATTTCCCTTACTATCGATTTTCTGGTGTCGAAGAAAACCTTTTGGCATAAAGAGTAAATTGTGACTAAAATGCGTCGGTATATATACCTATTTTTGTGTGTGCAAGTACACGTGTATGCATTGATGCATTAAAACAAACTCGAATTCTTTTTATTCTAGAATTTTCTATTTTCTATTTTTGATATTTTTAATGGCGATTTTTGCGCCATAATTTTTATTTTTATTTTTAAATTTTTATTTTCTAATTATTTCTTGCTAATTTTACCTCCATGATGGATTTGGAACGGTTCCAGAACATTCCATATTACTTTAAATTTAATTTTTATTTTAATTGATGTTTTCTGAATTTCTTTTTAAGAATTTTTTTTTATTACTAATTTATTTATTTTGATGACTTTTATTGTTTCATGTGGCTTTCATGATGGTTCTCGCCATTCTTATGAAATGTTCTAGGATTTTCTAGAATTTTCCGATGTTTTGCCATCTTTCTAAGCTATTCGAGTCTGTTTTTTGTAATTCTATGTTTCTTTGCTATTTTTGAGTTAGATTCTTGCACTACTTCTTGCATTTGTATTATTTTATTTAATTTCTGTGTTTATATTTTTTGTTGTTTTCCTCTTAATTAATATTGTTTACTTGATGTATTTTTTTAATTTGACTGTACTTTTTGCTTTTTGCGTGCTATGTACCTAGGCATTCTAGTCACAAATTAGAGTTTTGGGTCTAGAAATCAGTTCTAGTCCAACAGTTTCTTCGACTCTAAATTTTCGATTTTGGTTTCAAATTTTAAGTCTTCTGTCTGATTCAATTTATATTTCTGCTCTTTATAGGTTGTTAATTGCTGGCTCTTAAGCATATACTAATATTGTTTTCGTTTTATCCAATTTTTGCTTTTCCGACTTCATCGGTGATCCATTCGTTATCATTCGTTAGAGCTTTGACACCCAAATTTTGTTAAGACATAGAACAGAAAATTAAAAATTAAAACTGTGAATTAAAAATGAAATGCTAACTTAAAGGAGAAGCTTCTTTATAAAAAATAGTGTGTGTTAGAAGTATCACATATATCTTATCTTGACAATTCGATATCTTTCTTTTTCAACAACCAATATCCAACCAATATCTTGCAATTCCACTTCTCCAATCAAGTCAGATGACACTTTAATAGTCACTTCTTTAGATATATCTCCAATTGTTACATGTACTTTTGTTTTTTCTATTGTCTCCACCGTACTCTCGTTTCGATTCGTAACTTATCGTCGCTCCTCATGAATTGTTATTCTCGTAGTTTATTAAAACAGTTTATACTCATTGTATTGATCCTTGACTCGGTGTCTAATAGACATTCGAAAATTTCCCCATTCATCTTTACTGTTACACTAGGCCTTACTTGTAACTTGTTATACGTAATTTCTACCGCCTGTCCTATTTCAATAGTTCCAATTCTTTCTACATCTCCTTCAAACTTTTCTCTCCTTAGAAACATGTTTACTTGATCGCTTATCTTTTCTACATTCTTCCACTTTCCACACTGAGGATATCTCACGACTCTTCTGTTAGTGTATGGCTCCAAACAACTCATCTACTGGTGGAGCCCTGTTATTTGGGTACGTCTTACTAAAATTATCTTCATCTGTCTCTACACACGACTTTTCTTCTTCTTCCTCGATTCAGTTTACCCGACTGTATTTGTTTCCTGTTGGTTTTTCGTTCGTTCTACTGTAACTCAACTTTGTATACAATTTCTGTTGCATTTTTTACACCTAATTTCTTCATATTGCTTTCTTAAATGACCTTCTTTTCTATAACCAAAGCATTTTAGTGCTTTTTATTTGGATAATTCCTGCCTGTTCTGTCACATGTCCAGCATTTTATTTTTCTTTTCATTGGACTGTCTATTTTTGTATGAGCCTCATCTCTGAGTTGCTCTTGTATATTTTTTACAACGTTTATTTGTTCTCTTCATTTCTCCAATATATCCACAAGGAATAATGTTTCCTTTATCTCTTCTGTACTCTTAATTTCCGTATTATAACTTCTTTCTCAATTTCCTTGTTCTACGCGCATATGAATTCTTTATTCTGGAACAACCTGTCTACAAAGTCCAGTATCTTTTTAAAATATATTTCAATATCTTCATCTTTTTGCTTATAAAATGATGATTTCTTGGTAGCTGCATTAATTAAATTGTAAATAATTAAATGATAATTTTAGCCTTTTGCTGCAGATAATATATTTCATACAAATGAAAAGATTTTCGACTATAATTCAATTTTTAATTTAATTTTACTTATAAATCAACAAATTCTGCAAATCCTTGATTATGTCTCTTCGTAATCTGGTTTGAAATCCTTCTACTTTTTTAAAATGTTTTAGATACATTTATAAAAGATCTTCATCAATGATGAATGATGTTAACGTTTCTTGTTCTCTCTTCTGTCTTTACCATCAAAATATATCTCACATCATCTAATGCAGGGATGCACAAAGTGCGGCCCGCGGGCCACATGCGGCCCTTTTGAATAATTTGTGCGGCCCTCGTGTATATTTATTTAATATATTTATTTAAATATTTATATAAAAACAAACTTGACACCAAATATTTTAAAAATTGTTAATAAAAAACAATGTCATCTTGCTCCAAAGAAAATTAAATTAATTATTTCAACTAAATTAAAATGCATTTTTTGTATATAGAAACCGGGTTATAATTTAAAATTTTACAGATTAGGTGTTTTTTTCTAAATGTGGCCCTCATAGAATGTATTATTAGAAAATGTGGCACCCATAATGAAAAGTCTGTGCATCCCTGCTCTAATGCAATTTTCCAAGTTATCACTTTAGCAGAATACTTTTGGCAACAATCTTTCAGTGATAGCGTGTGTGTTTACTATCATGTTAGAAGCATCACATGTCGTATCTTGACAATTCAATTGAATACTAAATGAATCCATAAATTTTATTTCATAAACAAATATGCTCAAATATAATTTTCTTATTTAAACAAATTCCTATTTTTTTATTTTAAATTAAAAAATATTTTTTAAATAACAACTTAAAAATTTCAGAAACTTCCCGCTTCCTTCATAATGTGATCTAGATCTCAGGTTGTGTATATTTTCACTATAATATAAAATTTAATTAATTATTTTTATTAATATATATCCTATTATAATAAATTCGGAATCGTTTTTTGTCATTTTTAAAAAATGTCTTTCATTAAATTTTATTATTTTTCCGTGTTGAATAGAATAAACTGTTAATAAACTGTTCAATTTTCTTGCTTCATAAAAAAGTTATTTAATTTATTTAATCAATTAATTATTAAATATTAATAAAATAATAAAAATCGAAAAATACCTCAAAATGAAGTTCCGAATCAACTTCTTCCCAGGATCAGTTTTATATTCCTACTGACTTCGGATTTCCAGATATAAGGAAATATATAGTTATTTATATGATTCTGTCATATATTATAGTTTTTGTAATAATGACAGTTGCTGGATTGGTAATTCTCCACTTTACAAGGAAGATTGAAAAGGCTGAAAAAGAAAATGAAAAAGATGACGAAAACTTGAACTTCCCAACCGATTTAGGGACAATTATCAATCACCACATGCTTTTGATAAACATTGAAAATTTACTGGACATAATTACGGCCGATCCAGAAGCTGATGCAGGTTTAGATTTCGATGGTTTGGATGAAGACCGTCCTTATTCAATGACCAATTTATAGAAATTTTTAGACATTTATACTGTTATTAATATATAATAATTACATGTTTGATTCTACATTTTTATGAAACCGATTCCAATTTTACAGGAATCTTTTGACATTTATTATGTATTTTTATTTTTATTTTCATTTCACCGTTGATTAAAAAATAAAAGATTTTGTTGTTGAATGATTAGATGTCAATATATTTTTATAGTCATCTACAAATTTTCGGCCTAGTCTTTATCATCAGTGGAGAATATACGCATAGATTCCAGAATATTTCGTACAGCTGTATTTTTCAAATCTTGAGATTGATTATAAACAAAAGATTTAAAATGAAATAAATTAATGTTAAAATACTTTTTGACTGCGGCCCCATTTGGAGTCGACAAATTTCAATGTGGCCTATGGAAATATAAAGGTTCCCCACCTATACCATAGGAGCTTCAAAGGAATGAAATAAAAAATAATTATAAAAAATAATATTTTTGAATTTTGACTTTACTTATTTTAAATATTTTTAAAAATTTTTTCCTTCGTTCATTTTTAAAATGAAACTTAGTGATTGTCTTTCAAGTAAAGATGTGCAAATAATACATAAAAGAACGTTAAAAAGAATGTTGGAATCAGATAAAATAAGGAGAACATCCTTTAAGCAAATTGATGAAGAGTTGTTTAAATCTATTCGCCCAATGGGATCACAACCAGCAAAAATGTATGGGCTTCCAAAAATCCATAAAGATGGCGTGCCTATGAGACCTGTTTTATCCATGATTGGCACTGCCCAGTATAAAATAGCCAAATTTTTGGATGGATTATTGAAACCATTAATACGATCAGAATTTGAATGTAAAGATAGTTTTGAATTTGTTTCCTGCATTGCACAATATGATAGACAAAGTATGGATGAAATTATGGTTTCGTTTGATGTTTGTAGTCTGTTTACTAATGTACCGTTGGTTGAAACAATTGAATTATGTTGCTTGTTATGGAATGAAAATATTTCTGAACATCATATTTTGGATAGAAGAGCATTTCATGAATTTCTTGTATTTGCAACTTCAAAAATCAATTTTCTTTTCAATAATGAATGGTATCAACAAATAGATGGAGTTGCTATGGGTTCTCCTTTAGCACCAGCGATGGCTTCAATTTTTTTAACAAGCTTAGAAAAGAAAATTGCATCTTTCCAATGTATGAAACCCACTGTTTATAAACGGTATGTGGATGATATTTTTCTTATATTTGAAAATCAGAGGCATGTTGATCCGTTTTTGCATTATATGAATAGTCTACATAAAAACATTGTATTCACATGTGAAACGGAGAAAAAATTATCGCTTGCTTTCTTGGATCTGTTATTACAACGGAAAGAGAAACACTATGAGACAGAGATTTATAGAAAACCAACTGATACTGGTCTCTATACTTTGCCCGAAAGTTTTTGTGAATTCAAGTATAAAAGAAATATGGCGAAGGGGTTGATTTATCATGCATGGTCTTTGTCTTCTACTTTTAAAAATTCAGTAAAAAGTGTTGACATATTAGTTGAATTGTTAATGAAGAACGGTTATTCAAAATCCTTTTTAGTAATTATGGTGAAAGAGACTGTTGACAAATTTATTAAAAATCCTAAGGATCCATGTTTGAGAAAATCTTGGTGTGATCTTGTTGAGATGTGTGAGTCTGATGAGTTAAAATCTGGGTGTGATTTTGTTGAGGTGTGTGAGTCTGATGAGTTAAATAAATTAAATAGTGTGAGCAAGAATGATGAGCCTAAATTTGTGTTAGTATTGCTGTACTCAGAAGGGTTTAAGGATTATAAAGTAAAGATAAGAAAGCAGTTAGGGAATTTAAACTATAGGATAGTGTCAACTTCATGGAAAGTACGCAATATGTTTATTAATAAGTCAAAAACTCCCATCGAATTGTGTTCCGATCTCGTTTATCAGTTTACATGTAATGGGTGTAATGCCACATACATTGGAGAGACTTCCCGTCATCTCTGTATTCGAGCTCCAGAATATTGTAGACCGAAGGCTTTGACCCATATTGGTGAGCACAATAAGGGATGTAAGATTAAAATAGGTATGTCTGATTTTAAAATTTTATTAAAAATTTTCGATAATTATTGGGAACGTGTGATTTGTGAGGCGTTGTTGATAAAATCATTGAATCCGAAAATTAATGTGCAGAATGCAGTATATACTTGTGTTTTGAGTGTTTTTAAATAAGTTTTTAAATATTTTTTTTTATATTGTATGTATTGATTGTTGTTATAAATTAAATAATTAATAAAAATTTTTAAATTATTAAATTAAATATTAATTTAAAAAAATAATTAAATATTTTTATAAAATAAAATTTTTTTTATATATAATTAATAAATTTGTTTAAAATCCTTAATTTAATTAGTTATTATATCCCACCTGATGATGACAGGAAAACTGTCGAAATATATCGTGAAAAGAATGTTTGATTGGCGTTATCTTATAATTAAATCATTGCCATGTATATTTAACTATTTATTTTAAATAAATTATATTTTATATTTTGATTCTTAAGCATTCCCATAAAAGTATATTATTGTTGGGGTTAACCAAAATAAATGAAATAAAAATTACAAATGATCAAAACCAATTAAAAATTAATTAAAAGTCAAAAAATTAAAAATCAATATTTTTTGGGGGGAGTGGAAAACGATGGAAAAAAAGATTTTAAAGACATAAAATTATTTTAAACCGATTAGAGGCTTATAGAAGGACCCAAAAAATCAAATTAATTAATTGAGTTTTAACGCAAGCCCATAAATCCGGAAGTATCCAACTAGATGTTAACTTAAATTGTGAGTTTAAGAGAATTAAAAAAAATACAAATGCAGTGAACGCGAAGGAGAGTTATTCAAAAAAGAGAAATAAACAAAATTGTATTTTGATTTTCGAGGATGATAATCATTGGGTTTTTTGTCCATTTGTCTAAAAGATTAAATAATTTGAACAATTTGTTGGGTTAGGATTTATTAAAATCTATTATCTCTGATTCCCCGTGTCCTTTTCCAAACAAATAACTAAAGCCCAAATCAGAACAACTTTATTTAAATTTTACCACAATTGCAAATTTTAATTTACAATTAGTCACTATATTGTACTTTTCTTTCTTTGATATTTGCTATCGCCAGGTAGGTTGTCCAAGGATAATCACCCTTTCTGGTACGATAATTTATAATTCTCTTTAGGTTTACTTGAATTTTCTACACTGGCACACCCCCCCCCCCCCTTTCAAAGAAAAAATTATTAGGCTAATATTTTTTTGCTTAATGTTTTTAAGTAGGTCACGGAAATTTTAAGTTTTGACGTAATTTTTATATAATTTTTAAGAAACTCGATAATAATGATGTATTTTGGAAAATTACAAGTGCTAGAATTGCACAATTATTCTAATAAATGTTGTTAAATGTTAATAAATGTATTTAATCATATTTGTGGTTTTCTTATTTGACATAAATAATAATAATAATAATAATAATAATAATAATAATAATAATAATAATAATAATAATAATAATAATAATAATAATAATAATAATAATAATAATAATAATAATAATAATAATAATAATAATAATAATAATAATAATAATATAAAGTGATGATTTCTTGGTTGCAGCATTTACTATTTAAAACAATAAAGTGATAATTTAAGCCTTTTGCTGCGAATAATATGTTTAATGACGAGATTTTCGATAATAAGATAGTCCTTGTCAAGATTGTGTGTGTATTTATTAAAACTATATAGAATATGAATTTGAACTATTTAATTTTGATTTGACATACAAAATCCAGTGGTGGGGTGTTTCTAAAGTCGATTTAATACTAGCGTTGCCAGATTTTCACCAAGACAAACCGGGACAATCCTGGCAACCCTAGGTAACTATATAAAAAATTAAAATAATAAACCAAGTATAAATATAAAAATCAATTAACTCACATATTTTTAAATAATTTAATAGCTTTAAATATTGTAAATAAAAAAGTAACTTTCCCACGACGGTCACAGATTAAATTAAACAAAAACAAAACTAAACAATCTCTCATTCATAACAAAAACAAAATACCTAACAGGAAAAGTTTCATATTAAAACCCATCGAACAAGACAGCTTATTCGAAAAATAGAAAAAGTGTAATAAAATAAACGAAACTTTGGAGGCAGTTGTCCTCCAAAATTTTTAATTTGGTCTGCAATATTGCAATGCAAAATAACTGGGACAATTGAGCGTCCCGAAGACCTCTTTCGGACACCGGGACGTCTGGCAACTTAATACATTAATACAATTTAATACATTATTTAATACATTATTTAATACATTAAAAAACTGAAAAAAATTCAAAAAATCTGGAAAAATTGTTAAAAATAATTAATTTTTATTTAACCTACTTGATCCAGCAGTGGTCTGTTTTTAAAAGTGATTTGACCTACATAAAATAATAGGAATTTTAGAAAAAATTCTCTTACCTCGGGGGGGGGCTTGATCCAGCGGTGGCCAATCCATCTACTCATATTGCAAGTTGAAAATTCTTTCATTTTATTAAATATATACTTGGCAGCAAAATACTTAACTTATCATTTAATTATTAAACATTTAATTAATGCTGCTACCAAGAAATGATCACTTTAATTATTATTATTATTATTATTATTATTATTATTATTATTATTATTATTATTATTATTATTATTATTATTATTATTATTATTATTATTATTATTATTATTATTATTATTATTATTATTATCATTATTATAATTAGTAATTAAGTTCTTAAGATAATTATAATGAACCCTCAAATCACCGCTATCAAGTAATTAACATAGAATATCATGAGCATTAAAACAACAATCAATTTATTTCATTCATGTAATTGACATGTTTCATAATCTCACATTAATTAATTTAACTATGGAAAGGATATTTAAAATGCGGGCTTACTTTTTACAATCATATTTATTTTTCGATGACTACAAAAGCTTTCTTATTTCTGTTTGTCGTCATTTATGTGTCATTTGACTCAGCAAAGTCAGCCTCAACTAACATAAGTCCAGTAGAGATTTTAGAAAAAGCAAATATCATAGACAAAGCTAAGGAAATATTTGAAAACATAAAAGAAAGTGACATGTACAAAACTGGAAAAGCAATTGCTAAATGGGGTAAACCTCTGTTAGAAGCGATTGGAAGTTTTGCCCAAATTATCATGGTGCAATTCGAATCCGATTCCAAAGAATTGACATTCATGAAAGAACAATTTAAAATATTAAATGAAAAAATGGACTATGTCGATCAACAATTTGAAGAAGTCAAACGACTCATGGACTGGAATGTCGTCAAAGTGAGACAAAAATTTATTTCTTTCAAAAAATTATATGAATTTGAAATTAAAATAATAATAATAATAATAATAATAATAATAATAATAATAATAATAATAATAATAATAATAATAATAATAATAATAATAATAATAATAATAATAATAATAATAATAATATAATAATAATAATGATAATAATAATAATAATAATAATAATAATAATAATAATATAAAATGATGATTGCTTGGTAGCAGCATTTATTATTTAAAACAATAAAATGATAATTTAAGCCTTTTGCTGCAAATAATGTATTTAATGAAAGAATTTTCGACTATACGATAGTCCTTGTCAACAAGGACTATCGTATAGTCGAAAATTCTTTCATTAAATACATTATTTGCAGCAAAAGGCTTAAATTATCATTTTATTGTTGTAAATAATAATAATATAATAATAATAATAATAATAATAATAATAATAATAATAATAATAATAATAATAATAATAATAATAATAATAATAATAATAATAATAATAATAATAATAATAATAATAATAATAATAATAATAATAATAATAATGATAAATAGAAAACTCCAACTAAGTATATTAAAATAAAACATTCCTATATATTTCGACCGTTTAATAGTCTTCTTCAAGCTAAGAATCGTATTAATGACTACAAAATGAAAATAAAAATAAAAATATTTAAATTAATAACTAAAAGTCGTAATCAAACAGTATCAAAAAGAAATTTTAATAAAATTAAAAAAAACATTTTCATTTGATTAAAAAAATGATTTTTAAACGGTCGAAATATATGGCAATGTCTTATCTTAATATAATATGTTGGCGATTTTCTATTTATTATTATTATTATTATTATTATTATTATTATTATTATTATTATTATTATTATTATTATTATTATTATTATTATTATTATTATTATTATTATTATTATTATTATTATTATTATTATTATTATTATTATTATTATTAATTCAGATCCAGTACGGGAAATATGAAATGCATATGCATATGCTTCAACATTTAATTCAGACAATTGCAGATTCTCCCAACTCTTTGAGACATATTATTGTGGATAAGTTCTTACTGTCTTACGATCAAGTCTATGATAATGCTGCAGAAAACCTCTACCAAGGATTTATTAATCAAAATAAGGTGTTTTCCGAGAATTTAGTTTTAGGTAAACCTCTGATTTTAATTACTAAGCTTTCAAATTCAACTTTTATGATACTTTGAAAAGGAAATGTCTTTTTATTTAGGATTATAAATTATTAAGATAAATATTTATTAATCTAAAGAAATTGAAAAATATGAAGCTCCCTTAAAGTCGAATCACAATAAACATTATATGAAACTTGTAAAGCAAATTTAACTGCAAATCTTGGTGATTTTGAGCTAATTCAAATGTATTTTATCTCACCTCAACAAAAATTACATTTAGCCTTTGGTGCCAAGGTATATATAAAATAAAAAACCATTTATGAACGTGAGGTTAGGCTGTATGCAATTGTCTGATATAAGAACTTCCATTCACGTTTACATTTAATCACTAAACTTTCTTTGAGTTACGTCCAAATTTTAAAGTCCTTATTTGCAAGAATATGCTGCAATCAATTCTATATATATATAATAAACATTTTTAATATAAGAAATTGGTGGCGCTCTGTTGTCAGCATTCGCTTCAGTGAACTATTTTTACGGAGTGCTATATTTAAAATTTTGAGGAATTAATTTTTATATATTATACCTTGGTAATATTGGATGTCTTTTTACGACTATATTTGCTTAAGTTGTGAAAGTGTTAAAATACTATTTGATTACTGTATTTATTTTTCATTCATTCTGGATAATTAACACATCGCTGACGGGTCAAGGGATAATTCTTGCTTTCTGCAGAGCATCCTTAGATGCTACCTCTTACGATAAATCTGAGATATTTCAGCGATTTAGTTGTTAATAGTTAAGTGCAAAAAATGCAGTCGGAACAAATTTCCGGCCACTGGAGTAAGTTTCAGTTCACCCAAAGACTAGCTAAAATATCATATTTTATAAGGTATATATTTATTGAGAGGTATATACTTATTGAGGGGCAAGATGAACGCTAGTATTGTATTAACTTGGTGCCGGTAAACAGGCGGTGTTTTGAATTCGGTTGGAGCTCAGCCAATTGAGAACGTGTTAAATTGATCAAACCGCCGTTTTACTTATTTTATTAGATTTTCACTAGATTAAAATATTAATATTAAATGATAATTTATTTACAGCAATCAGAAAGTACACCAAAGATCATAGATATCAAATTGAAAAGTTTTTCATGGGTAACATTCAGTTGATCATCAAATGTTTGGAAGTGGAAACATTTTACATAAATTTAAAAAATTTTACAAGCATTGAAAAATTTTGGCAAACAAAATGGAGCGACAGACTGAACAATCTGACTGATATCATGAAGACCGTATCCGAGAAAATTACTGAGAATTGGGATTCACAATCCAAAGTAAAAAGATTTCATATATATTTGTATACATTTATTCTAATTTTCTAAATTTTATATTTTTAATTAAGCCTTGACCCACGTCCGAACACTAATATTTCATTGGTTTCGGTTTGATGTTCTCAATTAGTGACTATCCAGATTGGTACTCCTTGACGCCTAAAACTTTATTCTGTCCTCAACTATAGATTAAATTTATGTTGAGGTTCACAGAATCTCAACTTGATGGTCTTATAAACATAACAAAATTAAAACAGATTAACAAACTCCATTTTTTATAACAAATACAAAACAATTACCTGAAAAAACAACTTATATGTCTCAATGGAATGCGCAAGTGAATGTATTCAATAAGCGGGACCGGCAACCGGTAGACAGATGAATAAATGAATTTAAAAACTAACCATAAAAACATAGTTTTCAAAACTCTCTATATCTCACTCTTTAACATTCTCTCAAAATTAAAATTTCAATATGGTGTTCAATGTTATGAGATATTAAATATTAGGCAAAATCACCTAGTTAAGAAATTATATATTAAATATTAATAAATTTTAAAAATTTCAAAGAAGTTAATTATAGCATCTTCAATCGATCTGACATTTTGAAAGAATGCATTGTTCGCGACGACGAATCTATCTGCCAAATTTTAACTCGATCCGATCACAGGAACTTGAATAATTTGCCGTCGCAAGATTTGGGTGGCTCATACAAACATTCAAACATACATACAAAGTGAAGTTTATATAGTTTAAAAATAACCGATAAAATTCCTTAAAATTAAGTGATGATTAATGGTAATAACTAAATAACTTTCAAAATTGCCATATTTTTCTTGTCGAGATGCTCTAAATCTTTTAGAAATTTTAGATGAAGTTAAATCTGATCAAGAATCAAGCTATGTTTGAAAATAATTTTTTGAATTGTACAAAGTAACTTTCCGATAAGCGATAAACAAAATTGACAATTCACATTTGGACCGACTGAAAATTCTTGAAAACGATCTTTGGAATGGAAAATAACATTAAATAAAATATCAAAATAAAATTACCAAAATAAGTATCGGTTGAATGATTTCAAATCTCATACTTTGTTCACCATTGATTTAGTTGTATTTTCACTCGTCTTTATTTTTACTTGCCTACCGACTATAGCTCAATATTTTATTTAATATTTAAAATTAATTTTTGCACAGCCTTTTTTAACTGTTTTTTGGTGACAAGGATTGTTTTAGAAATGAAACTGTTAAAAAATTATGAAAACTCGTTTTGTGCGAAATTATTAATTTCAAATAAACTCATCATTTAGAAGTAGTTCTCAAAATGCCACTGGAGTATCCTATTATTATATAATTAATTATTTAATTAGAAATCAGATTTGTTTGAATAATTAGAGAAAACGAATGTCAGAAATTTGAATTCGGATATATGAGAAATGGTGATAATAATAAAGTATTGAATTTCTTATTTGCAATTACTTAACGGTCACCAATAAATTCAACAATTTAAACGAAATACATTAAATAAAATTAGTAATATCAATTAATATAATATCAAATGTACGTTCGTCCATCCCGTAACCAGATGAAGTTTATAAAGATGTATAAAGCTATAGTTTTTATTATAAGAACTTTTTTTTCAAATTTCACCACTGATTTCTTTTCTATTGAAAAAGGCAGTGCTGAAAATTGGTGAATCTAAAAAACATCGATATATTTACTGATTCCTCGTCTTCAAGCTTTTTAATAAATTAGATAAAATAAATACTTATAATTGTAAGTAGATAATAAATCGTAAAAAAACATTTTTCATTATGTTAATTTTCATTTTCTGTAATAAACATTTATGGTGAAAACATTGATGGGATATAACTAATAAATATTTTTTACTTTTTTAATTTTCATTAAGATGGACATAGAAGAATATAATGCGGAAAATGGTCAAAAATCTCACGAAAATTATGCCAAAGATTTGTACAATTTCCTAAATGATAAATTTAGAAATAGAATTTGGTTGGTTTTGGTTTATGATCCATTAGACTCCGGCACAGATCACGCTCTAAAGGTTTGCAATGGAATTAGCCAAATGCAGCGTAATGGACACAATGTTGCGGTGAGCAGTCTACCTTTTGGCACAAGAGCACTCAATAAAAATTATTATGCAAGTATTTGTAGTCGAATCCCACAAAACATTGCCAGTTGGGGTCATGGGCCAGCTCATTATGTTTTAATGCATTATTTGCAACCAAAAATGGATTGTGGCATCAATCAAATAGGAGCAGTAATTCGGTCAAAATCAACTAAAGTGTATTTGGCCCCAGCCGATCGTACAGTAAGCTGTCGATGGGCAGGCTATTATAACAGATTTGTAGATATACACAAGACTCTTGATTTGATCATTTTAGGTTAATGCAAGGAAAATAAAATTTTATAAAAATACTTCTAAAGCTCTTTTTGGTAACTTAAAAACATTTTCTAAGTTGTTACAAATCCTGTTGTTATTTTTTTTTCAAAAGTCTATATTGCAATTATATATCAGTGGGTCCAAGAAATGTTATAAAAACAGTCACTAGTCCAATAATCTACATAAAATGACACAATAACCAGTCCGTTAATGTATTATAATATGACTTTGCTTACAATTTTTTGACAGACAACAAACAGATTACGAAACAGTTAGTGTAATATTTTGTTTTTAGATGATAATAGGTCAATAACAAGGTAATATAATGATTCGATGCAATCAAAATAGTTTCAGAATTAATTAAGAAAAACATTCAATAGATGTCGTAATTTAGTCAAAATATAGCATTAGGTAACCAACGGAACATTAGGAATACCCACAGTATAGGGGGAGGGCAAGTTGTTTTGAGGGCTGCTGATCGAGGTAGTCACAGCAAATGGTCACAAATGACAAATTCAGTTTATAAAAGTTACATAAAGCAAATGGTTAACGCTGATTCTCAGGCAAGCATATTACGGTTTCAGTAAATAATTACTTGGATTATAAGGATAAAAGAAAGCCATAAATGTGAAAGAAAAACAAAAATCTTTTCTTTATTAAATCGAGAAAAATTACAATAAACTAAAATCATTAATTCCTCCAGGAGGCTGGATCCAATTCAAGTTGTGCCATTTCGTTCCGTCGACATCGACAATATGCCACGTATAAATATCTCTGGTCTTATTTGAAGTATTTGAAAGACTTTTATGCATTACATAACCATGAATCAGAACTAAACTCCCTTTTAAAACTTCAAGAGGCACATAATCTTCATCTTTGATTTCTGGATATTCTGAACACAGTCTTGTCACATATTTCCCCATCGATGGGTCTCGAATGAATCGAACATTATTTAACAACCCATTCTTGTGAGACCCTCGAACTGCCCACAAACATCCGTTTTCGATTTTTGCGTCTTCTAGTGCAATCCAAAACCCAAGAATTCTACATTCTGGTTCTGTCCACAAAAATGATGCATCTTGATGAGGTGTAACGCGAGATCCTTCAGTAAATTAATATCAATACAACAAATTAAACTTTTCTATAAACCTGCTTTGGGACTTTTGAAAATAAACATGCTTTGACAGATTGCAGGTTTTTTGAATCCTAACTGTTGACAAATTGTTTTCACTGGACTATCAAATGAAACTTCTTTAAAAGGTTGCGATAAATTGTGAAGGTTGTGACCAATTTTATTGATTTTTTTATTTTTATTAGTAATAGGTTCTTTCGCATTTTTTATCGTATCACTTTCTAGAAAAAATCGAATTTTATCCCAACTCTCGAAAAAGTATTCATCATGTAATTCCTTGTCTGACACTCCTTTTTCTGTGCAAGAAAATCCCTGTCATTGCAAGTATTATTATTATTATTATTATTATTATTATTATTATTATTATTATTATTATTATTATTATTATTATTATTATTATTATTATTATTATTATTATTATTATTATTATTATTATTATTATTATTATTATTATTATTATTATTATTATTATTATTATTATTATTATAAGATAACGCCAATCAAACATTCTTTTCACGATATATTTCTATCCATCTATTTGTTGATACCATTCATTATTGAAAAGAAAATTGATTTTTGAAGTTGCAAATACAAGAAATTCACGAAATGCTCTTCTATCCAAAATATGATGTTCAGAAATATTTTCATTCCATAAAAAGCAACATAATTCAATTGTTTCAACCAATGGTACATTAGTAAACAGACTACAAACATCAAACGAAACCATAATTTCATCCAAACTTTGTCTATCATATTGTGCAATGCAGGAATCAAATTCAAAACTATCTTTACATTCAAATTCTGATCGTATTAATGGTTTCAATAATCCATCCAAAAATTTGGCTATTTTATACTGAACAGTGCCAATCATGGATAAAACAGGTCTCATAGGCACGCCATCTTTATGGATTTTTGGATTGTGATCCCATTGGGCGAATAGATTTAAACAACTCTTCATCAATTTGCTTATTTTTTATTAATTTATTCAGTATTTCTTTCACCAAATTCTCATCCTTAAGAGGAGGCTGTATTCCATTTTTTCGAGAAATCTCTATTTTCACAAACTGGGGAGCATTCAAAACATCATTAAGCTTATTTACATATACATCGTGGTCGAGAATTACCAATCCATTTCCTTTGTCAAACTTGCATATATTGATTTATTAAATAGAAATAGTTTATTAAAAGCAAATGCCATTAAATTAGGGAAAATTAATTTTTCCTATCGAAGATAATTTTTTTTGCTTACAAGGGATAAAACAAAATAATATTATTTAAATATTTTTTAAACACTAAAATCTTACATGTCTATTTATTTCTTCAAAATCATGTATAGATACAAATGAAATATGACAAAACGAAATAACTCTAAACAAAAATCCGCTAAAATAAGAAACTTGTACCTAGGCTGTATATGAACAAATCCTTTATACGACTCACTTAGGAATTAGATTAAACAGAAGTTTAAAAAGCTTTCTAATAGAGAAAGATTTCTCAGATAAAATATTAAAAATAAATTTGTAAATGAAGCTAACATCAAAATAAGCTTTACTTCTAAAATGTCTTTAATTATTTTAAAAGATTTCTTGAAACGGCATTTTTTATATATATTTATTTTTATTTTTAAAAATAAATAATAAAACTTTTTTAATAAAAATATAACGTCAAATTTATTTAAGTAAATAAAAATATAATAGTAAAATAAAATAGAATAATGAATTTCTGTTTTGAAATTTGCATATAAAAACTCCTTGTAAAATTTGTATGTTTTTTGTTATCTTTATATAATGAGGGAGAAAATATTTTCACTTTCATATAATTGTTAGAAATAGTAGTATATAAAATTATAATAATAACCGGTAAATTTTTTTTGAAATGTTTGACTATGGAAAATGTTCAATTTTTTCCGTAAAAATATTTTAAATATGAATAAGTAATATATGGAATAAATATTTAGAAAATTACAATAAATTAAAAAATTTTCCTCATAAGTTCCCTATATTACAAATTTTCTGAATAATCTTATTGAACTATTTTTTAATCGACATTATATTTATTTAAAAATTAACTATGAATCAGTAAAGATATCGATGTTTTTTTGGATCAAAATCACATGAAAAAGGATGTGCCGAAACTTCTTGAATATAAAAAAGCATCGATATATTGACTGATTCATAGTTAAGTTTTTAATAAATATAATTGTAGTGCCTTCGTATTATTGTTTTATTTAATTTAATTATTTTATAATTAATTAAATATTTAAAAGGTTTGTTTAAATAACTAATAATAAGCGT
Organism: Schmidtea polychroa; assembly: GCA_959609185.1. Taxonomy (NCBI): domain Eukaryota; kingdom Metazoa; phylum Platyhelminthes; order Tricladida; family Dugesiidae; genus Schmidtea; species Schmidtea polychroa. Next base: position 58,312 of record CAUHTR010002333.1, read on the forward strand.
GAAGCATACTTTCAAATAACAAAACAGAAGCAAAAGAATCTTTTCAAAATGCAGAAGAAGAAAAGAAGAAAGAAAAGCAGACTTATCATAAAAAACAAGATGGCAAAATATTCAACAGAAACCTTTGTTTTATTAACAATAAATTCCTATTCAATCTGGATTTATTCATTATCGAAATTTTGCTATTACCAGATTTCTGTGAAGGTAGCTCCGTCACTAAAATAAGGTCAATCGAAAATGAAAAGAAATCAGATGTGAAAATGAAAAGAAGTTTTGATAATACTATTTTTATTCAATTTATGCAGTTCGTAATGCATATAATTCAAGGATTTATTTATTTGTTATTATTATTATAATTAATGTTATTGTTATTATAATTATATATTTATTTATTTTATTAAATTGACACTTAGATAAATAGATTATGACTTTTTTATCATTATTTATCTTATAGCGTGTACTTATACTAGTACATTTTAATGTTAATAAAATAATTATAATATGACAAATGATTAGACAGAAAATTTTATAAAAAATATTATATAATATTAGTTATTAGATTATGTATTTAATCCTAAAATCATATTTCGTTTCAAAGACCAAACATTTTCGACAGGAATTTTCAAGTACCATTTTATGGAAACTGTTTTTTAATCTTTTCTGTACCCTAATTACAAACGATGTACGTATGCATGTAATTTTAATTACTACCTCAATAGGCCTGTATGAAACTGTTGTCAATTTGATTATTTAGTCTGTGCTAGTGTTCCAGTGATTCTCATTTCACCTCAATACGCCTCCCATTAAATCATGACCTTTAACATAAATAAGTTGTCTACAATTCTCATGTCCTGCAACGCTCGGTTGAACTAGAAATATAATACAGTGTTAACTCGACTTCCTAACTCAATTCGTTCCTAGATCCACTTCTTATAAATTTTAAACCGGCTTATAATAAAAGAACATGCTTTAATTCATTTGAACATCATTTCATATCTTCATTTCGTTTTGATTTCTAGATTTTACACATTAATTAAAACAAAATAACTAACATGATTGAAATTTTCAAAATCAAAATTGTCGATGATAGAAGAAATTTCTTTCCTAAGCTCGTCACATTTTTCGCTTGACAAATAATTTTCAACGACTAAAAACCCATCATTGTCAAACTGTTTGATTTCGTTTGCTGTCAAACCGTTTCTAGGCATGCTGAAAATAAAGATAATAATTAAAACTAAAAACGGGATTCATATTTTTATAGGCGGCACTAATAGTGATCTAATAGTGATTGGACCAAAGGTCAATGGAACATTGACATCATTAAAATAGGTTAAATACAAATTGGCACGTTTTCAATTTTCAGTCATTTTTAATGTTAAAACAATAAAATAATTTTTATTTCTGTTAAATATGTTATTATATGTCTTTTTGTGGAGGGATACAATTTTAAAAATTATCTTCAATTTCCTTCATATTGTATTTCAGCTACAAATAGTTTTTCAATCTCGAGCTTTTGTCGTAAGAAATTTGTTAAAGAGAGCTTCTAATTTGTAGACCCTCTCCATGTTAAATATAGAGTTAGGCCTGTTGAAGACAAATAGTTTTACCATATATAAACGCAACAAAAAGTACAGAAAAGGAGAAAAATATTTTATTCATTTATTTTCGTCATATGTAATGCTTAAGTAATCCGGAAATCTTTGGAATGGATTCTTTTCATTATGAAATAATTGAAACTTGATTTATATAATTAATTAAATTAGGTACTGAATAATTTTCTAATATCATGATATTTTTGTTTGTATCAATTCTAGGGCAACAGCTTTAAGTGCATTGCTCCTCAACGAAATCTCCAAAGACGATTAACCATCATTTTACCTTATTTTCCTAAGCCAACTAGCTTAACCCTTTCAGTCCTATATGGACATATTCTCCCAGAGAAGTTTTGATACATACTAAAAGTGTATTAAATGCCTACAAATGTATTGGGATTAAGGATTTAGTACTGCATGATAATAGGTACATAGACAAGTGTTGGGGTTTGATGAAATAAGCACAAAAACAAAGTGAAAATGAATAAAAACATCAAATTTACAATAATAATTTTAAAA
>CAUHTR010002334.1:0-54964 GCA_959609185.1 Schmidtea polychroa
ATGATGTATAAAATTGGCACAAATACTGATAAAGACACAAAAAACTGCTACAGTAAAACCTCTACTTAAGACCACCTCCCTAAAGAGACCACCTCTAGTTAAGACCTATATTTCTTCGGAACCAAATTTACACAGTAGTTTACTGGGACAAATAACCCTCCATAATAGGACCACCCCTCTCGTTAAGACCACTTTTCGTAAAAAATATTTTTTGTTTAAATATTTTTTTAAAATTAAAATGGGAGTAAAAAAACGAGAAAGGAGCTTACATTGAGCGAGAAGATGGATGTTATTAAATCTTCTGAGCGAGGAGAAGGAGTCTTGGAATGCTGTTAAGCCGTCAACAGTTGAGAGCTGTTTTAAAAAATGTGGGTTCTGCTCGGATATCACGGTTAAACCAGATATTATAACTGAGATCGAACAAGACGTAACAGATTTAGCTAAGAAGCTTGATTTCGACTTTGACCTTAGTGAGCTTGACATTTCTCTTGAACAAAACTGTTTTAAGAGTGACTGGGAAGAAATACTGATTTCTTCTTACACTAGTTTGGATGATGCATCAAGTGAGGTTTCTGAACCAAACGAAGAAGAATCTGATTTACCAAAAATTGATTTAAAAACATCTTTATCTTATATTCAGCAGATTAAGAATCTTGGAATGGAACTGGGTGACAATAAATTAGTTGACATAATGTTTCAAGCTGAACAAAAGTTGACGAATATGATAGTTTTTGATAACAGTGAAGCCAAATCGAAGAGACAAACAACATTAGATGAGTTTTTATAATAAAATCTTCAATTTAAGTCTAGTTTTCTTTATAAAAATAAAATCCTCTCTAATAGAACCACCTCTAGTAAAGACCACTTTTGGTCCGGAACCAAGGGTGGTCCTATTAGAGAGGTTTCACTGTATAAGATTTATAAATGACTAGCGAAAAGATGAAGTTAAAAAAAATCAATTTTTCATTAAGTGTGCAGCGCATACTTAGCACACATGGAATATCCGCCACTGCCAAACATGGGATTGCAGAATAAGACCAAGTCTTATGAAAGAAAATGCATATTTATAAAAATTAAAATCTATTAATTTTAATATTGAACCACAATAAACAACAACAATATATTTTGTAGGTAAAAAGATATTGAGTACAAATTGAGTCAGAATGTCAAAGAATATTTATTTCACTGAAAAAGTTAAAATTCTAAAACAATAATGTTATCCAGCGAAATAAAAATTTCAAATTATAGGTAAGGTGGTGTGTTGCTTATATTATAAAATGTATTGATTTATGTTTCATTTAAGAAAATCATATCTAGTGGAACAGAGTTAGGGATTATGGGATTATGGTACATAGATCCCAGGATTTACATACTTTATGAAATTTTATCAATTAGTATAAAATTTTTAATTTTGTTTGAAAAATTTGTATTAAAGAAAAATATATAATACAACTATTTCAAAAGGAATATCTAATAATCGAAAATTTTATATATTACATATATATTTACCTTTTTAAAATTATTACTTTGGTTCAAGAGTTTCTAAAATAGTAACTAATGTATTTGTAAGGATTTCACTGATATATTCATTGCTATATTGCATTGGTTGCATGTTCAAACAAGTTCAAACTTCGTTCTTTACAAATACTGCGTTATTTTTTCAATAATAGTCTAAATATTTTTAGCATTTAGATATAAACCATATAAATATACGCTACGCTCTACTGTAAACTTTTACTAACGAAAACAATGATATGTGAAATTTTCTTTTTATTGAGTATTTAACACATCTACTTTTCTCACACTTAAAACCAAAATACCGCCTAGAGCGGGCCCTGATTTCAGCATCGAATCATACACGAATATTATATTAAAAACAACTCACAACATTGACGTCTAGCTAAGTCAATTTTCTAAAAATTTTATTAAACCAAACAAGTTATTAGATGACAATTGATCCCTATTTCTATAACTCTATGACTAAATAAAACAAAAATAATTTGAAAGCAAGCTGACAATGTAAGAAATCATTTATTTAAAACATAAAATGTGGCTACGTCTAATACAAAAACAAGTTAATAAATAATTTAAAAATTTACACAAAACTCTTCAGTTGATTTTCGATGTGGTTTTTCAGAATCCAGTCTATATTCGATTTGGCATCTTTTAATATGACATTTCTTGGTTTTAATTTGTCAATTGACAAATATATTATAAAATTGTAATGGCTCAGAGTCGGTATAGCATATTCGACAATCGAATTTGGCAAAGGGAAATGAGGGGGGTATAAAAGAGAATTGTAAATAACACTAAGTCCATCTTTTCTAAACCGATACAGGAAGTTAATCGAATTGGGAGTATTGTAGATTGACGAAAGAATTAAAAGATTTGATAACGATGTTGTTCCATGGAGATAATCCGGAGGAATATCATCTAATATTAATTTCTGAAACATGCGGGAAGTCATTTCTTTTACTGAAATTTTTCAACACATTGTAAGCAATATCTATATTTTTTTCAATTATCCATGGAACTTTTGAACATCCCATTGCATAATATTTTACATTAATATAATCCCAGCTCTGAAAATTTTTATTACTGTACAACAGTTGCCAGTTTTCTCCGAACTGATCCATTTGTATATATTGACATAGTGCTACATGAAGCAAATCATAATCCGTCGACAATAAACTATTATTTTTCCATCTTTCGACAATAGTATGAGTGATTTCGAAGCAGAAATTAAATTTCATTTTACAACCAAAATTAAACAGTGTCCTCCTTAGACCCGTGTAAATAGGATTCGAGAATCGGAAATCGTTTCGGAAATCATTTAAGAATCTTTTAAAAGTCGAATTTAATATTTTCTCAACATATTTATTCCAATCCGGATAAAACGATCTCATTTCAAAAAGTCCATTTAATTTATCCAACAAATTAATAGCAGTAAAAATCGGAACAGGATCGGTTTCAGCTTTGATGTAAAGAAACAATTTCAATAATTTGTGTAAATTATTTCTCTGGAATTTTTTAGATAAATCATAAAAATCTTGAATTATTTGAGCACGATTTATTGGCGGAATAAGACGATGGTTTTTGAGGAGTTGCATAGACAATCTGTCGAATAGAATTCCATCGTAGTCCGTGGTGAAAAACGAATTGCAATTCAGATTCAACAGCAACCAATCAGAAGAGACGTTAAATGTATTTAATTGAAGAATATCAGAGTACATTTCTAATTTACTAAATTTAGGTGTCGATGCAAAGGTTTCGTTACCGAACATTATATATAATGGGATATTCCAAACACTGACCTTGGAATCATCATATTTAATTCTTGATTTAAAGGTTTTAAAATTAATAGATGAATTTTGTCTCAAATTAAGTGACTTATTTTTGTATATACTAACATAAATAATAGGATAGCACGATTGGGTCAACCAACCATCGATAACATTTTCGATTGGTACTGGGGAATATTTATTTAAACTCTCCCAAAGATCATTTGGAGTAACCGAATCGAATTTGCTGCTATTTAAATAATTCGTTATTGCCAGGTCAAAATTAGTTTTTCGTAACAATTTCTCCAGCATACTCACAATAATAAAACCTTTCTTGTACGCAAGATAATCGAATTTTGATTCGACAAAAGATAAAATAGGCGCAGCAATTGCCGATTTAATTAGAGCAAAATAATCATCGAAATTCCGAACGTAATTGAATATTGACTAAATGTTCCAATGCATAAAATACTTCATCATTTAAAACTTTCGTCGCCATTTTATACGAATAGAATGTTGCAAATCCTTCATTCAACCATAAATCTTTCCACGAAGCGGTTGTGACTAAATTTCCAAACCATTGATGAGCTACTTCGTGGCAAATTATTGACACACACAATACTTTTGAAAAGGTTAACGGAAAATTTTCATTCCAAATTATTACTGGCTCTTCGTATGTAATCAGTCCATAATGTTCCATTCCTAAAAATCCTTTAAGATTTGGAATGGCTAGCGAATCTACTTTTTTCAAAGGAAAATCTATGTTTAATTGTTTTTCAAAAAGTCTAAACGTTTCTACTGTTGTATTTAACGCAAAATGGGCTTTATCGATTTGAGATTTTCTTGCCCATATTCTAAATTTTCTTCCTTTTTCATCGGTTTTCTGAATGAAGCTGAAGTCGACAATTGCAAATGCTAAATTATAGACTGGCATCATTGGAGAAACTTCAAATGAACAAGTCTTCCAAAAAGTGGAATTAACACCGACACTCGAAAAGCATGATATTTCCGGCATGTTGCTTAAAATTGAGTATTCTCGATTTGTTGTAATTGTCAAACTAAAGTTTGCTTTAAACCGGGGCTCGTCAAAACATGGAAAAACCGTTCGAGCTGATTCCGGTTGGAATTGAGTTGCCAATAACTGTTCAATTTTGCCTTGTGAGTTTTGATATTTCCTCGAAATGATTCCCGATTCCTGATTTGTAAAATGATGGCTTTCAAAATTATTAATTTCGATAATGTATTTATCTCCTTTCGATACATTGCGAGTTAGATATATCCTTATGACATTCGTGCGAGAAATATTGAAACCTTTTGCGAGATTCATTTTTTTATCTGCAGCAAAAATGTTTCTCACTCGTATTTGGCGAATTTGTACGTTTTCTGACGAATGCAAAGATATCATGTCGGTCCGGATTGATAATAAGTGCAATAATCGATAAATTTCCCTGTGCTCGGCTATCGGAATTCAATTTCAATTGATTAAAATCAAATTTCATCGATAAATGATATTCTAATGGCCAGACCGAATTGGGCAAATAGAAAATTGAATTTTCAATTTCAGTTATTTGTGGTTTTGGTTGCTCGGTAGTCTTTACTGAGTTTGATTTGTTACATGGACAACACTTATTTTGAAAGGGGTCATGTGTAATTTTATCAATCTTCTTTGGAAACCGAGTAGATCTATTTCTAGAATTTTCACTTCGTATAATGAGGATGAGGAAAATAATTGAAACTAAATATTTGAGAATCATTTTCGAATTACAATTGTACAATATAATTTTGGCATTTCATCTAAAATGATATTCTCTCTGTAATTTGAAACGGCAGTTTATGAAATTCACAGGTAAATATAAACATCCTATCATTACAGTCAAACGATAAATTCTATTATAAAGCCTGTAAAATTGGTTTGAGAAAATTCGCGATTTTGTTTATTTTATCATTGTACTTAATCAACAAAAACTGCACTGCTTGTTCTTTGATATATTTGGACTTTTTGTATATATATAATTGTATTTTATTTGTTCTCTTTAGCAATGACAAAATCTTACTTGAAAGGGTAACCTTTCACATATTATTTTTTTTATTAATTCCATAAAAACATTTTATATTTTATGTTTTTATTAGTCATACTAGAAATTTTAATTTTAATTATTATTATTTGAATGGTATTTTAAAATACATCGCGTTGCATTTGATAAAAAGTTTTATTGCGTGTGTTGGCTGAATTTACATACAAAACTAAATGAGTTATAACTGCTTACAAATTATTATCAAAGTTTTATAAGAAATATTAAGAAATTTCACATTTTAAATTATTTTTGTGGATTTTAATGGCAAAATTATTTCCAAAAAAAGGTATTTTTATTTTTTAAATTTATCAAAATATTAAATAAATATCAAAATTTAAAAATTTATAAACTCTATCTCTTATCATTTACTATTTTATCAAAGATTTTGTAAAATATTTTTTAATATGTGTAAATGATTTTTTAACAATAATTTTAACAAATATTTTTTTAAAATGTATCTTTTTTAGATGGTTTATTTTATCGCTTATTTGCATGTTTAATTTATTCTAAAAATTGCTCTCACCGTGTTTGTATGTTTTATTAATTTTTTTAACCTTTCTGAAATTCTATTATAATTTGGCAGGTGTAACTGCTAATAAATCTTTAGAATACATGCGAGTTTGTATGTATCTTGTAAATAATTTACTAGCTGTTGCACCTGGCTTCATTTATTATAATAATTCATTTAAATTAATGTTTTGTTTAATGATGTTATTACGTTCCAGTATTAATTTTATAACAGCTTCAATTCCATGTTTAATTCACAAGAAAGCTCTCAAAATAAATTTCAATTTATAAAATCGAAAAACGCACTCCAATTTAAATCGAAAGATAACTGGCAATATTTTTCCAATTGCAAACCGGTTCACTAATCAAATAAAATTCAAATTCTCCATGTTTGAATTCTGCTTTGAAAACCTTTCAACTGCAAGTAGCAAGCATATAATAAATTATTATTGATATTGTAAATTGCCGACCGGACAGACAAACAAACCGACCTACGGTACCCTAGGGATGGTCACCTGGGGTTGAAACATTGCCTATGACCTGTCCCGAGTCAAATGAGGGTCATATGCAAAATTTCAGCACCCCAGGTCCAACTGGGGAATTCTATGGGTAACAAATAAACAAACTTTCATCTTTATATATTAGATCTTTATATATGCATTTTGACAAAATAATGTGCAAAACACTTGTTTTTTGAATTATTTTAAATAGTTTTTGTTGTAAATTGTTTTTGATTTCAAATATATTAAACGATTGAGTTAAATAATTTTAAATTTCAATTTTTTTTAAGTTTATAAATTATTTAAATTAAAAGTTATATTATAATAATATTCCGATTATGTTCGCAAGTCATGAATTGATTCTGATAATTAAATGTTTTAACAATTCGTGTAGCACAAAACCATATTATGTAATGATAACAATAAATGTTTGGTCCAAATGTTGTTACTTAAATGTGTTTAGTCTGATCTACTCTAGGAATGGTTAAGAATTGTTGCCATATGATTAATATGATTTTGAAGCGCTAGTGACTCTTAATTTAAATTTTCCAACAAGGACCAGTTGGAAAATAAAATTTCGATCATTGAGAGGTAAGGCCTTCTATCGGTACTCTAGAACCCGCGTAGAAGCACTATAGGAGAGTAATTGTAACGCAGCAGCTTACCTGCTCTATAATCTTCGCCGACTTGGGGCATCACCAACATGGACTATTTTCCATGGGCACCTTGTCGTATGATTGAAGATTCATGTGAGTATCTCGAATGGATGAACTTGAAGAGCTAAGTATGATGATTGAAGGGGACATGCGCATGCTGTTTTTCCTAGACTACCTTAATGATGTGTGTCACTTTTAAGGGAACTCCAACAAAAGTATAATTTTTGACTTAATTATTAAAGTTAAAAATTCTAATTAATTAAAATTTAATTGATGCCATTAATCATTATAACCTGTTAACAAAAATGACCATTTCGACATATCAAAATGCAGATAAAAAACAAATATTATTGTTTCAGAGCTATCAGCCATAAAAAATTAAAATGGATAATTAAATACAGCAAAGTTAAATAATGATTATAGATTTGTTGATTTATTTACTAATAAAAGTAAATAAATACAAATCAAAATAAAATTTCGGAGGTATTTATTTTATCGAATTTAAAATATAGAAAAAAATTATTAATAATAATCATAAGTCATAAAATGTGATAAAAATTTCTTCAATTTGAACAAAATAAATATTAATCTTTAAATGACATCTATGGATTTATACTATGATTGAGGGTTTCGCTTTCTGCTCCCTAAATAAATGATGAAAATAAATAAAAATTTATTATTATTATTATATTATGAATCAAAATTTAAGAAGAAAAATACTAAAAATTTAAAAAATAAAATATTATAGTATGGGTGTTAATAGACAGGACCTGCAAAAGCCACTTGAAAGCCCAGGTTAGGTAATATATGTGGCCCCCAATAATTAAAAAAGTATTGTTCGTTTTTGTTGATCAAAAATTTTTTAATCCAAAAAAAATAAAACTGATTCAGAATATCAAATATATATATATATAATAAACAAACATTAAAAGAGCACTTTTCGAGCCTTTAGAGCTGTAAACGAACTTATTAATTCGGAATAGTCTAAGTCGGAGGTAAGTCGAAAGTGGAATTACACCAAGTATAAGAGCCTCTCACAATTGTAAAAGATTTTATTACACGAAACTTTTTCTGTTGCCCTACATAAAAGATCGAAATAAATTGTTTAATCGTTTTGTATTGTTTTCAATATATGTTTCAATATATATGTTACTAATTATATTTAGGATTCAATTCAGTAGCCATATCAAACCCTTCTCCCTCTACCACTTCCAAGGCCTGACAAAATGTATATACAAATAATATACATGTATTAAATAAATGAATAAAATAGTAGTAATAATAATAATAATAATAATAATAATAATAATAATAATAATAATAATAATAATAATAATAATAATAATTTCTTTACTTTTAACCCTTTCAATACGATTTTTTTATTTTAATAATTAATAGCAACATCTAGATTCTAGACTGACAAAATTGTATAGAAAAGAAAAAAGCAGACAGCAAACAGCAACAAAGCAGACAGATTTGGAGTTGTTTACAAGCCTATGACCGTACAGTACTAAAATCACACATCCCAATGCATTTGTAAGCATTTAAATTATTTTAGTAGTCATTAGAAATTCTCTGGGACAAAATGTCCCTACAGTATTGAAAGGGTTAATAATAATAATTTCTTTATTATTATTATTATTATTATTATTAATAATAAAGACAATATAAAAAAATTTATCAAAGCGTGAAAATAAAATTTTAAGCCATTTATGATTGTATATGGTGATTTTATATAGGATATTTTATTTGCGATTTTATTTATCTAACAATCTATTTAAATTATAATTTTTATGATTTGATTCTTTTCCTTATAAAAAGCACGTATACGCGTATATTAAAAGATAAACAAAATTTTGCATAAAAAGAAGATTGTTTTGAGATTGATGATAACATTTTGGAAATTATATAATTAGTTCATTTATTCGTAGCAATTAGATGAATAAAAAAACTTTTTCCTCTCAAGTATATTATGAAGTGACATAAATTTTATTATTATTAATTATAAAATGTCACCAGTTGGTGTCAATGTACAATTATTTTTAGCACTTAGGTACTTTTCAATTTTTGCACTCGGGTGCGATACAGTGAATAACACGGTAATCGTCAAAATAATTAATAATAAAAATAACTAATAATAACTGATAATAATAATAATAATAATAATAATAATAATAATAATAATAATAATAATAATAATAATAATAATAATAATAATAATAATAATAATAATAATAATAATAATAAAATAATAATAATAATAATAATAATAATAATAATAATAATAATAATAATAGTAATAATAATAATAATAATAATTATAAAATTATGATCGTAATTACGAACGCTATAATAAATTAAAATAATATTAATAGTGACCATATAATATTAACATATACATATATTTACATGACGTGTAATAATAATAGACTCCAACATGACCCGAAACTTAGTTTTACCTTTTATTTATTCCTGTTTTAAGCCAATAAAATTCACAATGACGGCAACCTTAAAAAATCTTAAAAATATCCACCTTAATATCAATTATTATTAAAGTTTTTTATACGAAAAACCTTCTTCACATGAGTTTCCTAAAATTACTTACTTTCTCCATTACAAAAAGTAATACAATATTTATTTTCAAAAACAATTTTTTATCAATCATCAAAAATGGAACTTTTATTTTTAACTCTGTAGTAACACATTTTTTTAAAAATAATGTTGGGATTAGGTAAAGGAGTGCAGAAACTAAATTTAAATATAAAATCAATTAAAATTCAACTGCGAAATTAAATAAAACTCAAAAGATGCAAAATGAAAATGTGAATGCAAATTTAATTATATATATAAAATAAAATATAAAAAATCAATATTTTGGGGGGAAATAATATAATCAATTAGCAATTAACAAGTCAAATCTAACAAATTAATTAATTAATCAAAATCTTGTTGAAGGTATCAACCACATCTTTTAAAAGAGAAAATCGCCAAGTTCGATTGGCTTGATTTAGGCCAATCAAACTGTGATAGAATAGTAAAGATTTATGTTTAATGATTTAGATTTTATTGAGAAAGAGAGAAAATTGTTTGAAAATTGTTGAGAAAATTAATTGAGATGATTAATTTTGGAATACTGGTGGAACTTCAAAATTTGGACACTCCGCAAAAAAAATAGGTTTTTTCGAAAAATTCAGATAAAATAAGAAATGAGAAGTTTAGTTAATAGAACTGAAACTTCAACTTATGAAATTGAAAATGAGAACTTGCACTTAAAAGTGAATTGATGAAATTGAATACGCAACAAATTATAACTTGTGTCTAATTCATACACAAATACTACATAAAATGTTATCAAAATTAGCCTGACAATAAAATCTGATCACTCAGCTGATAAAGCACGTCCTTTAGCAATTGCACATGCAATTTTAAAGCTTTTCGTATAACGTTTAAAAGCGTTTCCCATCAGCACTATTTTTGAATTCATATTAAAGATGCAAACTACACACTATTACAAAAAGTTATATTTGAAGTCCACTTATTCTACCTCTGAATAGCATATCAAATCAAAGAACAATTTAGTAAAACTTTCCAGTTACGTTTAACAATGTTAGCATGTTTAAGTGTTTAAATATTGAGATTTCGAATTTTAAGGAAATTTTGAAACGTTTAAGCATTATCCATAAATAAGGAAACTTTATCTTTAGTGAACTAAATCAAAGATTTAGTTGATTAAAATTAGATTGTTAATTGTTTGTTAAAATAAAAATGTAAGTTTGTTTGACTGAATAAAAAAACAAATGCAAGCAGCAAGATTAGAGTTCTTGTCTTACCGAAATCTATAATTACCCAAAAATATTAAATAATTGGGACAATAAAGGTTTGTAATTTTTTCCTACGATTATCCTCAGTACAGTTACAAACGGTTCACACATCTGGATCCTTAAGACAATAAACTGATTTTCATAAGTGAAATAACGACATTTGAATGGAAAATTGTTTATAGTGCACGGATAAATACAATTTAAACATTTGCAAAACGATATTATACCGACAAATACCACCTTTCTTGACGCTACAGGATGAGACGATAATAAATTTCATTGAAACTTGCCAAATCAGGCAATCTCTTGCAACAAGTCGACAAAAATATTGTCTAATAAAATAAATTTCTTCAAAATTCAACTTCGAATTTCAGTTGCAAGACTGGATAATGCCACCCGATGAAACATTCAGAAAATGAAGAAATCGTTTATATGACTGCTCAAAGAATATTTCCATCCGATCGAACTTATTAACTTTAAATGTAAATAATAATATTTCAACTGCAAAGTTCAAAGTTCATTTTTGAAAAAATATTTCATTATTTAATGCGACTGCAATAATGTTTTAATTTAAAATAACTACAAAAAATCATAAACAAGGTATTTTATTTATAACGAATTCAAACTCCTGGAAATTGAAATTATATCCAAGTGGATGGATGAGTACAACTTTATTATGTATGAAAGGTTTTCCATATATCATTATTTATGTCAGTGGAACCCAGATTTTTTGGATTCTTGAAACCCTTTTAGCCTATGAAATTACTCGTGGAGCCTTAATTTGTGAACACGCTTTAAGAACACGTATATATTGTATGGAAGTAACGAATCATTTTTATCAGTGGTCTTCAAAGTGGAAGTTTTTTAGGATTCCCCAAAAATATTTTTATAGGTATTTTATTAAAAAATTAAACTTATATTTTAAAAAGTTAATTGGGGTTCCGCAAAAAAAAGTTTTGTAAAAGGATTCCGTTAGCATATAAAATTTGAAGACCACGAGATTCATAGACTTCGCTAAAACTTGCAAAAAATAACATGTTTATTTTATTATTGTAAAATATATTTTAAAAATAACAAGATGCAAATTTTCATATATTCCATACAGATCAGTAATTTTGTCCATTAAATCCCAAGTCCGTTAAATTAAGGGTTTTATTATTATTTACATATTATTAATTTACGTTTATATGAGAGAATAATTGCACAATATTGTTTCAAAGAATTTACAAAAAATATTAAACATTACATGAAAGAAAACCATTTCAGGGATAAAAAAAATTTCTTGGGCCTTAGGATAGAAATTTACCAAATAAGTAATACTCCGTGTTTATTTTCTTATAAAAGACACCCTTTAAAATCTTTTCCATCATTTATAAGAAAATTAATTTTAAAACCAAGAATTTTCATATGGGATAGTCTAATAATAGTATACAAAATAAATCTCTTATAAATCTTAAAACTTTTATTCAAATGTAGCATCTGATATCTCTATCAAAATTAAGAAACCCTTTCCCTCAAACGCCTTAATACTACAAATTTTATTCTTCAGTCATTTCGACCATTTAAAAAATATTTTCTCTCCACTAAATAATATTTATTTTTCAATTTATTTAATTGTTTTATCAAATTGTGCTGTCTGTCAAAGTGATTTCTTTGATTCTTTTGTATTTTAATCAGATCTATTTTTAAACAACAACAAGTTATTTTGATATCATTTAATCCAAAATTTCCTTTAAATTTAGTAAAATAATTAACTTAAGTTATTATTCAATGAAATAATAAGGGAAGTATTTTTCTCACATAAAAATTTGCATATAAAATAAAAAAATAATTTTCGTTAGAAGAGATGTTAGGAATAGAAATTATAAATAATAATGTAAAAAAAGCAAACTTTGATTGACATTTAACTAAAAACAATTAATAAATGTTCTTAAAAAATTAACTAACTACAAGATGGGCACGTTGTCTCTTCAGATCTATTCTCATAAAACCTAAATATATATAACAATTAAGTGAAAAAATAATTTATTTACTTGTCAGGATGCCTCCTATGACTAAGAAAACAACAAAAGACACATTTGTATATAATGGTCCGTATGTGGTAAGAACCAATTGTCCAACCAAAGTAAACACGATACCGAATACCTGACATCGCCAAATTATCAAATGGAAATAAAATCTAGAAAATTTACTTGTGCCGAAAGATTCAATAGACCTGAAGTTAAACCTTCATTGATAGGATAAGTCGTTTCAGCACCTAATTCAAATCCCAGAGGTAAATAACCAGTCATGAAAAACCTATAAAAATTAATTTAATCAACCATAATATAAATATTAATTAAAAAAAAATAATCGAAATGCACACTTGATTAAGACTGTTCCGAAATATAGTGTACCTTATATATTGTTTTGATCTGTAGTCTTACAAATATTAATATGAAAATTATTAAATTAAGGAACTTAACTAAATTAAGTTTATTAATAATAAATTAATAATTAACTTTAATTATTTAATTGATTAAGGAATTAAACAAAATGATGAAGTGAGTGTCAATGATTAGCATCAATGCAGACAATTATTAAGAGCAAAAATAAATAATCATAGTGAATATACATGTAAATTATTTCATTTTTTAAATGAACCTTAGTGATTGTTTGTTAATTGAAGATCTCCGATTAATACATCAGAGAACACTAAGAAGAATGTTGAAGTAAGAAGAAGGATTCATCTGATAAAGGAACTTGCATAATGATATTGTCTTTGTACAAGATAACTGATGATTTTATATTCGTGTGTATAAAACTTTGTATTATTATATCTAAATATTCCAAGGACATCCATCTAATTATAAATAATTTTAAAAATATAATTAAATCATAAAAGATTACCCTAACAATATTATCAAGATGAAAACAACTGTCCAAGAAGTCAAATATAATCCACCTGCAAACCCAGCCATACAGATTATAGTTGAAGCGTATATAACAATCACGCATAATCTAAATAGATAAAAGTTAATGAATTTTAAAATATAAAATATAAAATAATTTTTCCAAAAATATTGATAATAATATAAATTATTGAAACAAAAAATTATATCAAACTTCATTCAAAAACTACAATTTACTATATTTGTCATTAAAATTAAAATTGCAAAATCAAAGTCTGCTGTAACTTTTTTGTATTAGTGTGGAATGTGTAAAACTAGTACTAATTTCAAAAAGACTCGAGTGTTAAAAGGTCGTCACTGGCAAAGTCGTCTCTAAGGTCCAATAGTGTTATTCCAAATCATTAAATGAGACAATAAATAATTGTCTTACTCTATCGTGGAATTTGTATAAATGTAACAAAAAATAATTAACAAACAATTGTCAAATAATAATTAATATACAATTAATATATAATAAAATTACATGAATTTATATAAATTTACATAAAATTACCAAAATCCAGTTCAACTTACCGCTATGGCATGAACTGAAAACTGAGAGCAAAACAAGGTTGATTTCAAGCTAAAATTAGTTGTTTAACTGAATTTTCAATCAGTATTTATAATGATTTTGACTGTGCATTCATGCATTCTCTGTCACTATATCCAATCAGAATGCTATAAATTTTGAATTACTTTTGCATGCATGCATGAGTGTGTGTAATTATTTATTTTTACGATTTAGTTTTATAAATTTTACAATTTAAATAATTTTAGTTAGTTTTATTTTAGTTTTCAATGATTTAACCAATTTAGTTTTATAAATTTTATAATTTACATGATTTTACTACTTTTATTTTAATTTTTTATTATTTTATTAGTTTACTGGATATTTTAGTTTCAATTTTAAATTTATTTATTTAAAACATTTTCATATTATTAATTAATTTATTACCAATTATTTTATTTATTATTATTTTATTTTCTAGTTGGTAGATTTTTAGAATGCGATATTTCTCCTAACTGTGTTGGTGATTGCAACTTCTTGCGTTCCTTTATTTTATTATACGTGTTTTATTTATCTTCAATGTATTATGTATTTTATTTTGTATTATTTGGTGTATGACCATGGACTTTAATTCAACTCGGTGCGGTTTTTATGTTATGTATTTCCGATTCATTCAATTCTCGGTTCCAGCCCAACAAACATAAATTTAAAACAAATTGAATCTCATTCAACTCTTCCACATTTTTTTTGATTTTTCTATTCTTTAATCGTTATTTTCCTAATAGCAAATTTGATCTTTATCCGACTTTTAATGTACTTATTTTTTTAGGACTGGAGGCGTCTGTGAATATAATAAATAAATATTATAAGAACATTTTTACAATTTTCACCGCTGATTTATTTTCAATTGACATTGTATTGCATACAAAAACTTTAAAAAATGTAAAATTTTCAATTTTTTAAACTTTTGTTATTGAATTTTCTTTTAAAATGAAATTTTTTTTATTTTTGTTAATAAAAAATTTATAATTCTTATCACAAGAGCTCCAAATTTCATAAAATGCCACTGAGCTTCCCAATTATTTATATCCCCAACATTAACAATGGCTACCAAATCATTTAATCTATCCAATTTTGCTAGCTTTTTCTCTTTGTCTAATCAATTTATAAATTTTATCAAATTAAGTATTATTTTTTGCATATAAATTCATAAATAATAATGACATTATTTTCGTGTTTTAATTAATTACTTTTTCATTATTTTCGTATAGTTAATCAAATAAATTAAATAATAAATTAGACTCATTAATTATTCTAAGCATCCACGTTTTTTAAAAAAATGATTGGTTAATTTTTTATAACTTTAATGTCTGTCTTATTTTTTATATTTTATTCTATTTGTGTATCTATAAATTTCACAGACAATAATGTTTCATCTTCACTAATTGTACCAAATACAATAACTGACCTGCCTTTAATGTAGGATATTGCCAAATCTTAAATGTATCACTGTTCTGACAGTTGATCATAAGTAAATGAAGATGAAAAATAATAAATAATTTTAAAAATTTAGTTTTTGATTTTTTTATTGAAAAATGTTTAATTTACAATATATATTTTTGGGATAATTGTTTAAAAAATTAACTTTTAAAAGAGTATTTGGTCAATCCTGAGGTTAATTATCGCATTTGTGCGCGCGTTGTTTTGAAGTTGTATATATCTATGTGTGCGCACACAGACGCGGACAATGTATTTTGAATTTCTTTTGGATTTTGATAAAATCGATTCTGTGTTTTGGAAGTTAATTGTTTCTGATTTGGGGAAGTAGAGTTTTGTTTAAAAAGAAATTTTTGTGGCGAAATTTTTGGAAAATTAAAGTTTTGAACGATTTAAAAATGCTTAGATACACTGTTTTTGGTATTTATAGAATCAATGATTAAAAGCTCGAAATTTTATTAATTTAAAAGATTCTCTTCACTATAATATTACTTAAATAAATCTGTCAGAGGATATTCTTTCAGTGCAGTAATATGTAAATAAGAAATTCAACAACATACATTCTCATAATCTTTAATTAAATAACTTAATTACATTATATATTAAAAGAAAACTTTCAAATAAAAACTCATAACTGTGTAGCAAATTATTACATTAAAATATTAACTCCGAAACAACTTAAGTGCTTTAAAAGTGTAATAATTTTCTACATTTTATTGCAACTTTTTAACATCATAATCAGTGATGTATTGGTAAAATAAGAAGTAACGGAACGCATGGTGACAGCAAAAAGATAGTCCGCAACTTTCCACTAGCAGCTTCCTGAAAGTTTTTCGGAGATCATCTTATTTTAAGCAAACTAATGTTTTCATTGTAAGTTTATTTTTTTATTACTATACAAAATATTAACAAACACAAAAATAAGAAATACGAAAAAAGATAAAAATAAGAATCTTAAAGATATTATTATTTTTATGTAGTACATTTATGCTGTACTACGAAAACTTCCAAATAGGATCACACACAATTTCATCAATTGCACCTGCTCTTTTAGTTTGCTGGTCAGTAGCGGGTCGGTGAGAACGCAACCAGGGTTTTACGTATAAAATTGGATTCCATTTGGATCATTTGTCTTTCCTTAGTTTCCACCACTTGCAAAATTTTCTTCTTGTTGCATTTTAAGTTTTATTCCAAAGTAACTGTCTAAAGTGGGTTGTTTACGTTTTTCGCACATTTTAAATTTATAATATAAAAAATTAATTTTTATTGTAGATTCTTCGAAATATTACTGCAATAATTAAAAACTAGGGATGTCAAAATCCCATGAAATTGGAACTTCGGGTATCCGAGCAGATTTTATGCTCGGATCGGTTACCTATATCGGATCTTTAGGATTCTTGTAAATTATATGAGAACACGATAAACTTGTAAAATTATCATTTCGACGAACTTTTATTGAAATATTTGGAGTTTTCGTACACATTAATAATAAATTTCAATCATTAAATTGAAAATTATCTGCAACTCTTCATGTTTTTATCATCTTAGTCTCATTCACTCACCTTTCTCTTTCTCTGCTGAGGCTTCGATTGCATTTTTTACTCGATTTTACGAAGAATGAGATCAGGAACGTCAGAGCAAAAATGCTTTCTACACCAAGTCGAGAACGAAGCTTTGTGACAAACAACCCGGAAAGCGAGAATGTTCGTCCAGAATCAACGCTTGTCGGTGATATCTTCAACAGATTCGAAAAAGGTTTTTTGAGCCTACTTCCATGCTTGCCACTTGATTTGAACAGCTTAAGCTCATTCTCGAGGATATTATGTTGTGAGCGTTGGCTTTGGATAGGAAACTGTTGTGTCTGTTACCTCGTTTGCCGATTATTTGCTGACGACGAAGACACTCAAGATTTTCCAGCTTTCATTGCAATTTTGAGATTTTGTTCGAATGTGAGTTCCTCAGTCTCTTCCGTTTCAACGTTATTGTTCTGCACAGCTTCGGCAATTTCCCCATCATCATCATCGGTGAATTTCAATGAGACTTCCTTCAATGATTTGATGATATTCTTCTCAGACGACTTCTCGATAAACTTAACGATATGAGGCTTCTCGAATGGATTTCAAAGGAATTGGATAACATCTGATAGCACAGTTCGTCGTTGAGAGATGCAATTGAACAAAACACGACCGATTGCTGAATCGAATTACCTAATTTCTTTGAACATGAGCCACAGAACAGCATCGGCAGTGAACAAATTTGCATCTTCATGCACAGAGAACCTCTACTAACTGCTTGACTGGTTTTAGAATGGCAACCAACTCGCGGAAAGACTTGATTTCAATGTTTGAGAATGTTATTTCGAATTCAGTATCGACAAGTGCTTCACGAATGCATGGATAGAGAAGCAAGAATCGTTCGATTATCTCAAGCAAACTGTTCCAGCGAGTTTGACATCGAGCTTGAGATTCAGGAATTTTTTGAATGCTGGATCTTCATCAACATACTTCTTGAGAATTCGTTTATTTCCTCCATTATACTTGAAATATTTCACTACTTCTCGAATGTTCTGAATCAATTGGTTCATGCTTTCTGGAAGTCTGTCGTCTCGCTGAATTCCATTAAACTCATTGTCAATGGAAAGAGTTTCAGTCTCTTCAGTTTCAATATCTGGCTCATCCGTTTCCAAATCTGATGATAGTGGCAGTGAATTCGAATTTTCAGTCCTCCCCCCCAGTTCCATGTCATACATCACTTTTGTCACGGCAAGATTAATTGCGTGACGCATGCACAACTGTGTGACTGCAACGTTCATTCTTCCAAACTTGACATTTTCTGCACAACCGTCCATTGAAACAGCAACGATGTCATCCCAAGTCAATCCGAATTCCATTAAGATTTTCTCGATATAAATTTAAAGTTTGTCAGCTGGCAGGGAACCTTTTATTATGTTTAGACCAAGGCTGAACTTCTCGTCACCACCATTCGATAATGTCAAGTTCATGTATCGATCTTGAGTGATTGATGACTACTCGTCGAAGATAAATGTGATCTTTTCCCCGAATTTCTTCATTTCTGCAAGCTCACCACGCAATTCTTGTTTTTCCTTCTCGGCGTAGCTGATCACTATATTACTGACTGTCGTTTTAGAGAACGGAACTTCTTTTCCTTCCATTTGAGTCCATCTGTGGACTCTGAGATTGCTTTAAAGGACAAGACATCTGAAATTGTTGATTTTTTGGAATTTCGACATAGCCTGTAACTTTCATTTTAAAATTAATTGATTCACAAATTAAGTTATCAAGTTAAAAGAATAGATTGATTAGATAATCATTAGATTGCATATTATTATTTTCACCTCAAAATCGAAATTTTTCCGAGTTTTCCCAATTTATTTTCGCTTATAACTCAATCTTGAAACGAAATACGTGACTTTGCACTTATACACTTAAACACGTTAAACACTCACATGAGTGTCCAGAAGATGAGACTAAAGCGAGAAACTCAAATTTTTCCAAACGTTCAAAATATGTCAAATTCCTCTCAAAATTATTAAAATATAGATCCGAAGAATCCGATCCGATAAATTCTGCAAGGGATCGGGTATCCCCATTGACATCAGTAGTAGAATATGTCACCTCCAGGACACCCCTCCACTCTTGCTGAGGAAAAAAATATTATGCTAAAAAATTATTAAGCTAAAAATAAGTAGGTCAAGTCAAATGTTTTGAATTTTCACTATTTTCCCATGGTTTTCGTGAAATATTTCGAAGTTTTTATGAAATTGATTATCGATTTTTTTCACAAATTTTTCTAAGTTTTTATGTAGGTCAATTCAACTTTAAACATGTGTCACCTCCAATACACTATATAAAATATGTAGGTCACGACTATATTAATTAATAATATTATGTCAGGACATGATAAACTAATATAATTGTATGACTAATAAATTTGCATGACTAACAAAGACACTAGAAATAATATATTTGCATTTTGTCGAAAATGAATATGGCAGTAATATCAGTAATATCAATGGACAGAAAAAAAACATCATGATTTATTTACTAAACAATAATAACCAATACTACTGTAACACATAATGTCAACTTTAAAATATTGGTTTCTTGGAGCATCTTCATGGTTCTTGTGAAGATATTTTTTGATGAACTCATAGGTAATAATCTAAAAATAATATTATAAATACTATTCCCTTCATAATATCACTACCATTTGGTTGTTGCGTCCAATATATTTAATTACCAAGATGATTTCATACCATTTGATAATTTTCCCCGTCATAGCACCGTCATTACCATAATACATTTGATATAATATTGAGAACTTACATGTATATAGTATGATATTCATTAATCAGTGTTGAACAGGCTTGACAATTGAGAACATTCTTCTTGTGACACTTAGAACAAACAATTACTTGACCACATGGTAAAAACAAAACCGAAACTTATTTTTCTTTACAAATTGAACAAGTTAAATACCTTTTCTTAACATCGTTCAGTTTTTCCGTTAGCCTATTTTCAATCAAATCGGCTTTCGCAATCCATTCATAAATCAATCTACTATATCCCGGTTTCAACCTTAAATACATGCAACTCCAAAAGCAGTCATTCAGTGAATCGTTGTTTACCCCTGTTTTGTCTAAATACATTAAATAACTAGATAACTTCAAAATGCTTTTATCATAATTAAACAAATCAATCAAAGATTCAATAGAGGAATGTTTGAAAATTTATAAAATATTTATGATTTCCTTATCAGTGTAAGTATCATGATTATTTATAAAATCTTCAACTGTGTTGTCAAAAATCTCAAATTTCAATGAATGCTTATCTTCGGAATAGGTTGGACTTAATTTTACCAAATTTTCCTTATTTCTAGTAGGACTTCTTTGCTATAAATATAGAAAAAATTGTTAAAATAATAAAGTAATAAAAACTTAGAAATATTTCGCGAAAAGCCATGTGAAAATAGTAAAAATTCAAAAATTTTTTAGCTTAATATTTTTTCCCTCAGAAGGAGGACGGAGGATAATAATTAAACAACCTTATAATTTATAATGGAAATAGAAACCACTAACTACCAAAACAACTTTGGCGTTATACCTAATAACATAATCTAAACCACAACGTTACTGGCACAGACTAACTGGTTACTGGTTACTGGTGCAATACGCAATCGCACTATTGTTGAAGTTTATGGTTCAGTAATATGGTATGTAGAATAGCCAACACAGAACATATGAATTTTATTTGATTTAAAAGGGAAAAAGAAACAAGACACAAAAAGCAAGATAAATTCTCTATTAATTAACATATTTTTTGAAATGTATTTGCATATTCGCAAATTTAAAATATAATTTTCATTTGAAATAAAAAAGATTTCTAAAAAAAGTACCGAAACGCGTTCCGTTTCCTAAAAAAATTGCCAGAACGTCGTTCCTCCACGTTCCCCTTCCAATACACCACTGGTCATAATCTCATTAAGAGAATATTTACAAATAAATTCCAATGGTTTAAACTAAATTTATATTCAAGAAAACTAATTTCAATTATTTCAATAAATATAATAAATTTATTAAGGAAAAAATAGAAAAATAATAATAATAATTACTTGAAAGCTTTAGTCTTATCTAAAATGATCCCAATTATTACTGCTGCTACAATTCCGGAAATAATCATCAGGAGCCCGGCAATTCCAATGAACGCGGAGTCATTCTGAAATAAATCACAGGTAATAATATATATAATATGATAATATATATATATATATATATATATATATATATATATATATATATATATATATATATATATATATATATATATATATATATATATATATATATATATATATATATATATATATATATATATATATATATAAAGTTTTTCAAACATTTTTTACACTAACCCAGTGTTTCTCAGACTTTTCTCGCTCATGGCACACTAAAAGATTTTAAAAAGCTCGCGGCACACCTGCCCAGAAATCAAATATTTTTACAATTTTTTTGACTTTCCAATGATATATAAAAAAGCTACTTTTTAGTCTATACTAATTAAATATGATTACGAGAGATTTTTATAAGGTAATAAGGACAATTCTTTGTAATTTTGATTCAC
The DNA here is from genome assembly GCA_959609185.1 of Schmidtea polychroa. Lineage (NCBI taxonomy): Eukaryota > Metazoa > Platyhelminthes > Tricladida > Dugesiidae > Schmidtea > Schmidtea polychroa. The sequence goes on from CAUHTR010002334.1 coordinate 21,916, forward strand.
AGAAGCTGACTTTTTTACAATAAAAAGCTTGATATAGTTTTTGTAATTTTTTTTTATTAAATACTTTTTTGGAAAAAAAAGTCACGCGGCACACCTGGTTCAACCACATGGCACACCGTTTGAGAAACACTGCACTAACCCCTTGTTAATAAAATCGATTATTTTGATAATATTACATAAAAACCAAAAATAAAGATTTATAAATTAATGATTTGAAAAATGAACAATTGATTTTGACAAAAGGCATCAGAAATAATAGAATTGTTTACGTTGTCATGGAAATATTATTTCCGAAACAAATATCAATTGCTAAGTCATTTAAAATCCTATTACAGGTTTGTATGATATATTTCCAGATATAAGTAGTTGAAAAAAGACAACCAATAACAACTTAGACTTAATAAAATCAAGATCGCTGAATTCGCGCCTTTTTAAAGTGCTATGCCTTGATATGGGATCTATTTTCACTACAATATTACTTCACAGAGAGATTCGCTGGCTGTCACGTGGAAAAGCATTGAATCGAGTTTTTACGCTAAGAGCAGAGATTGCCATTTTCCTAAGAGAAATAAACTCCGATTATGCACAATATTTCGAAAACGAAATATGGCTTTGTAAATTGGCATATCTCTGTGATGTTTTCGATAAACATAACGACCTAAATCTTCAATTACAGGGAGTTAATTCAAATATATTCAGAACACGTGATAAAGTAAATGCATTCAAGAAAAAAATATTGTTGTGGAAGACAAACGTGGTAAAATATGGAAATTTTACATCATTTCCATTTAACTTTGTAGAAGAAAATGAAATTGTCTTAAGTGAAAATTTGAAAACGACAATAATCACACATTTAGAAAATTTAGAATTAAGTTTCAAACAATATATTCCTAGTTTGGATGAAGAGGAATATAATAAAAAGCTTTGTGTTATAAATCCCTTCAATGATAAATTTATTGAACAAGCCGGAATTTCAATTGTCATGAAAGAAAAACTAATGGAGCTTTCTGTGGATTCCACAATGAAAATGGAAGAAAATGTGTCAACTTTTTGGCAAAAAAATTAAAAATGAATACATCGAATTGAGAAATGCAGCTCTCATAGAACTTTTACCATTTCCAACAACATATTTGTGTGAGGCTAGTTTTTCCGTTTTAACGGAATTAAAAAATAAAATTCGAAATAGGTTATGTCCTGAAAATGATTTAATTTTAGCTTGCAACACCATTAAGCCAAGGATTGAGCTTCTAGTTGCAGCCAAACAGGCTCATTGTAGCCATTAATTTTTTTATTTTTTATATATAAAAAAAACTAATAAAAAGTTATTGTTAGTTGTAAAAATTGTTGTTTTAGTTATATTTGCATAATAAAATTTTACTAGGGTACTTCAAAATTTAATAAATTACGAAAGGGTACTTTACGTAAAAGGTTTGAGAAACACTGACTTAGAGCACATCATTGAGTATTCGTCCTTTATGTAAATCTTGAAAACGAACCAAATCAATCAAAATATTTATACAAATTCACACCTAAATAATTCATAAAAACTGCGGTAAAATATACTGAAAACTTTAAAATGAATAAACAAATCGAAGGTTATAAAAAAGGAGATTAAAGAGATTAAGGAGATTAAAGAGATTAAGGAGATAAAAAGGGAGATAAGGAAGATAAAAAAGGAGATAATGGAGAACAAAAAGGAAATAATAATTTTTCATATAATTCATAAGTTGTCTTCAAAATATGATATAACACTTACTGTTTACTGTGCTTCAGTAACTGCATAGCAAAATTGTTTGGCGTCCAATACAAAGGGTATAATTTGAATCCCCCAAACCTAACAAAATACCGAACAACACAGTAAAACTCGTTTAATTGAACCTCGGATAAATGAGCAACCCCTCAATTGAACATATATATATATATATATATATATATATATATATATATATATATATATATATATATATATATATATATATATATATATATATATATATATATATATATATTGGTTCAGGTAATTTTAATATATAAATAAATTGCTTAATTGAACACCCTTTTAAATGAACAACTCTGATTAATAATGACAATATTTAAATATTTAAATAATAATAATAATAATAATAATAATAATAATAATAATAATAATAATAATAATAATAATAATAATAACTGCATAATAATAATAATAACTTTTGTTGACTGAAGGGATGAATGTTGGTCAGCTCTAGACGCTAAAATAAGTATTGAATTTAGGACTTACTTTCTGCGGTATGTTGACACTGAACAGGGGCCCTAGAAGTCAATGGGCTGGTGAGCTTCAGTTTCATGACTACTCCCCATTGTTAACCTTACTCTGCTGCCGATAGAAGGGCTTATTGGCATTCATATATGGATATCCTAATTTATTTCATTTTACTCTAATCAGATCATCACACGTAAAGTTTAGTCAAACGCCAAATAAATTAAAAATTCACAGAGTTAATTACATTTATTTACATTTAGAACATCTATACAAAATCATAGTCCCATCGATTATGTACACCTATATGATTCTTTCGTCCATTTTACTTAGGTCATCGACTATTTTTCTGAAAAATTCGTCATCTTTGTTTGGTTTTGATTTTTGTTTAATAGTTGATGTTAGAACGAACGGCGACTTCGGGCTTCCATAGTAATGACTGGAATAAAAAGGAGGGCAACAGAAACAACTGAAATCCCGTCAGTTGTCCTCAACACTGCTCTTACAGGAACTTCGACTGCCGTTCAAGCAAAGATCCCAAACAAAGATTCCATTCATAAGGTTATTCAGAGGTGTAGAAACGCCAGTCGAATAGTTCCTCTACAACCTACCAAGTGAGACTCAATCATCATTTCGGATGCATATCGGATGTGAGAAGTCGCCCCAAGTCAGATGAAAGAATTTCTTTTTTCTCATTTTGTTTTATAAATCTTTTAGTAAAAACTTTTATTAGAGTATGTTTCTTTTGCATTTCGATTTTTTTAAATATTTATTTTATGTAAACAGTTCATTTTCTAGTTTTATTGAAATGTGAGTTTATGTTTAAGATCCCCAACATGGTCACGCCAAAACGTCACGTGCCGGAATACTTACTAGTTATAAGTAGTTGCAAATGAACTTGTAAGATATAAAAATGTTCAAAACATGTTGTTGTTCCATTCAAAGTTTGTTTCAGTAAAACATATATATAAAATAATGTTAGAAAATACTGATTTTAGGATTTTAGTTATTTCTTGAATTTATTAACAAATAAAAATTGAATTTTGTCGATTTCTCCAAAGTTTTCTAATAATTTTTATTCTTTTGTAATTTTCTTAAGTAATTATTTAATTCTGGATATAATTTTAATAATATTTTCATTTTTGAAATTATAAAAGTCTATAGAAACCTTTAATCTTCATTAAATAAGGACCCCATAAAAATATTAAAAAATAGAAACGTTGAAAGTTAGATACCAACCTTGAAATAGTACCGTAATATGGAATTGAGAATAGTGCTGATGCCGTAAAATATTCCAGTGTTAATACCTAAATAATTTTAATTATATATAATTTTTATATTTTGATTATATATAATTTTTATTATATGTAATTTTTAAAAATTCAGTGTTTCTTCATATCGTATATACCAGTGGTGGCCAAATGGTATGTTGCAGAAAATTTTTAAAATTGCTCCGTTTTAAATTCAAAAAAAATTATTGAATCTTAAAAATCATTGTTTACATTTATTAACATTGGATTTTTTTATTATTAAACTAATTATTATAAATTTAATATAAAATTATTAATAGAAACTAATTAATATAAATTAAATTGCGAAAAAACAAATTGGTGCGTCTCTCAAAAAATTACCTAGGTGTGTCGCGGCTTAAAAAGGGTTTGCCCACCAACGGTAAATACTAACAGCAACCAGTAACAAAATTTTAAATATTTAAAAGGACCATACTTGCATAAAGTATAAATGAATTATGAGATTAATGATTATAATAAATATTAATTTAGTCGAAATTTGAATTAATGTCAATTACAGAGAGTAACTAGTGGCATAGCTAGGGGTTGGAGGGGAATGGCGCTATATTTATATCATTTGTACACATATCTGACTGGACAAATTATTGTACTGTTGGTATTATGGTTGTAGCAGTTAAAAATTATTTAACCTAATATTACCGTTTTATAATTGATAATAGTGTATTATTTTTTAGTATTGAATACTGTCACCGGGTACCATCGCTGCACCATTAAGTGAGTATTTCAGACACGATAAAACAAATATATATTAAAGTACACGTATATCACAATTAATTCAACTATTCAATTCATTGTTAATTTGATTCTATGGAATCTCATTTATCTTCCAATAGTACTATACCTCGATGCTTACTGACTTTTTCACGTAATATTTTGATTCATTCATTTAACCAATTGTCTGCTTTTATATAAACAATATATATATATTTATATATATATATATATATATATATATATATATATATATATATATATATATATATATATATATATATATATATATATATATATATATATATATATATATATATATTTTCATTTGAAGTTTATTTTTTATTACCCTAAGTTCTTGTCTATAAGCCGGACTCGTGCATAAACCGGTTTCTCTAAATCACATATATTAAAAAAAATTTTTTTTATCTTAGATAAGCCGGACTCATGGATAAGCCGTAAAGTTTTTAAGTAATTCCGCGCATAAAATACGTGATAAATGCGAGAACTGGATGGTCAATGGATATCATTCGTTTACTAAGTCGGGACAAATTAAAAAGGCCTCATATTCAGAAGTATGTCGGTGGATCGACGAATGCTGGGATGAAATAACGGTGGATTGCATTAAAAATGGATTTAAGGCTGCGAATATCTGTGAATATTCAAATGAAGAGGCAATAAGGGTCACTTGTAGCGAAGAAGAATTTGAAGAAGAATCCGAGAGCGAAATTGAATCAGAAATTCCAGCATCTTATAATGATATTCTTGAGTTTTTCAATACTGAATCAGGAGAAGAATTTGATGGCTTTGATTAATCGAGAATTTAAATTAAAAGGAAAATTATTAGTGGGCAAATATTTTTTTAAAAATGCATAACCTTTTCATTTAATATATTTTGTGTATAAGCCGTACTTATGTATAAGCCGATACTGTTTTTATGAATGTCGGATTGATTTTTTTTTAGATAAGCCGCGGCTTATAGACAAGAACTTAGGGTACATTTTTAAAATTATTTCGGAATTTGATTTATAAAATGTCTCAAATGATATTCTTGAAAATATTATTTCTGCTAAAAAACAAAAGAAGATCCTACAAATGTAATATGATATGTAAATGAAATTTAGGAACATTCATAAAATGAGGCTGGGATATAAGTTTGCAATATTGTGAGTGTTAGACGTAATTAAATTTAAGTCTTCTTACAACATTTATTTATTAATTAAAATTTTTAAATTCTCTCGTTTATCATGAAAATTTAAACAACCGAGTAGTGGAGATTACTAATATTGATGTAACTATTGGTCACTTTTATTTAAAATACTTTAATATAATATCATATAATTTAATATAAATTTTAATATACAAATTTAACACCAATAGTGGTTTTAACTAATCACACTTATAACATTTAAACTATTATTTTTAAATAGGAGTTTTTGAACTCTTTACAGTAAGGACTTTAGCTATGAATTTAATTGTTTTTCATTATTCAGAACCCTCAAATTTACTGTTTTTAAAACTTCCTTGTTCTCCACTCACTTTCTGTTCGAAGTTGGTAAGTTGGATAAAAACACAATGTCCCAGACATTCAATCGAGATTTATAAAGTTAAATAATATGAAGGAAATACGTAACAAATATATTTTTGAGTTCAGCCTGAGTAGAATTTAGATAGAACTTTATTGATATAATAACATAAATGAAAAAATTACATATTAAAAGTACAATAATTTAAAAAACCTTTTTTTGACCTCATAATTTCACTTTCATTGAACTACTAATATAAACAATAATTATTTAAATGACATTGATGAATCATTTTCATTATGCCTAATTAAATCAATTTAAAATAATAAATTAATTATAAAAATGGAAATTAGATTAACTTCATTTAATTTTACCTTAATCATGTAAGCATAATTGATGGAATGAAATTTTAAGAAAAATTACAAACTGCCTTCTTTCGTCAAATATTCATTTTATTTATGAAAATTTGTTTTACTGACGATATTTCAACATGGCATTTTTCGACGAGAGAGATGAACCGGATAACCGGAGGCCAGTTACATTTATTTGCTAGTTGACAGTAAAAACATTAATTTTTTTTGGAAATATTTTTATTGATTTGCAAATTTTTGAATCAATAATAAATATAGAATTTGACGATTCTCAATTATTTAAGATTTTGTTTTACAGATATGAAAAGAGGTGGAATCATAGAGAAATGTGAATATCCGTGAAACGCACCATAGTAGATGGATTGACCACAGCCGAATCAATTACCCTCTGCTGAGGATTTTCCCCCGAAAAATCCTAATATTGTTATAGGTCAACTAAGCATTTTTATGTAGGTGAACTCAAATTTTATGATTTCTCATGATTTTAAATGTTTTTTTCACGAAATTTTTCAGAGTTTTTATGTAGGTCAAATTAATTTTCCGCTGTATCAATATAAGTCAATAAGAAAAAATTGTCTGTATCATCTACTACTATATTTGTGTATGAGATAAAAAACTGTCAATTAGATAATTTATTTCCAGCCATGATAGCTGACAGATTATTAGATACATCAAATTGTGATCCTACTCACCATTTATATTCAAGGAGTTTATATTCAGTTTTTGGATAGTTTAAAGACTAAAGTAAGGATTTAGGATATATTGAATAGGTTTTTTTGCGCCCAAATTGTTACAGCTTTTAGGCAACAAACCTGCTGGGCTAAGGGAAGTAATTACCGGGAACAGAGATTGGGCACATGTTATATTTGCACTGCTACAATAACAACGTAATTTACAGTGCCAAAACTAGAATAGGGAAGCGTAACAATCAACTTTTCAAAATAGTAAAATCGCCTTGTACAACTACATCGATAAACAATGGGTGGGGGGAAACACGAGTTTTCTTGAACGATCTGATTTTCTGGTCTGTTGTTTCCAAGTTCAGTGCAAGGTAATAATCAATTTGCTTGTCTTCAACTATCTCCTCGGAATGTTCCACGAGCAACTGAAAGTTCTTGATAATCTCATCATTTTCATTATTGGAAATAATATGTTTAACAAATTTATTATGAATGTAATTTGAGACATTATATAAATAATATTTGAAATTTTCATCTATTTATATTAATAGCATTGACTAACAATATGAATCTGATTGGTGAATTTGTTGCTATTATCAATTAGCAATTATATGCAATAAACTCTCGCTATAAACAAGGACATGTGCAATGCGAATGTATGAAGAACAATGACAAGTGCAGTGTTAGTGCATAATGGACATGTAGAGATTTTCTTCGTCTTTCCACTATCATATAACTGGTTATCATAGGACCTGTGTGTAAAATTTACATGTGATAAATTTCACAATTTATTAAAATTTACATGTTTAATTTTTTATTTATTCCTTTAAATTGCCTCTTATTGAAGTTAACATATACAGACACACATTTCTGAACCCTAAAATACATAATTTTTATAAATTTTAACAAAATTACATGTATTATATTAAAGGTTGTTGAAATATCCCTTATTTATTGGCCATTAAATACATACTGACACACAGTTACCTTTTCTAAGCCAAAGTATGTATGTATGACTTGTATATATTATATATCAGCCCTGTTTAGCCTGCGGCCCGCCAACAGATTCTTTGTGGCCCGTGAGCGTTTTTCGATAAATGTTTGATTTGCTTATAAATGTACATATTATAAATTTGTTTCAACTGAGTGCTGATTTCAACTGATTACTTATAAAAAATCATACGCTTCAGATATTATAAATAAAAAAATTATTTTAAATATCATAAAATGGCTATGTTGTAAGGAAAACGAAAAATTGAAGAAGAACATCGACTGTTCAATGAAAGTTGGACCAAAAATTACTTCTTTATTTTATATAAAGAAAAACTAACTTGTCTGATCTGTCAAGAAACTATCGGTGTCATGAAAGAATATAACATTAGGCGTCATTATACACAACGACATACTGAAAATTATGATCAATTTACAGATCTAATAAGAAATCATAAAATCATTAAATTGAAAACATCGTTGTCGCTCCAGCAAAACTTGTTCATAAGAGTTTCGAATGATGGGGCAGCAGTCACCGAAGCCAGCTATGCTATTTCCAATATTTTAGCCAAACACTTAAAATGTTTTTCAGATGGCAATGTTGTAAAAAATTGCATCGAAACGGCCGTTGGAATAATTTGTCCTGTTTTTATCAATTCCATATATTTTGACAAATCAACTGATATATCCGATCATGCCATTGTGTACTGCATGTCGAGAATTTATGTGCAAAACAAATTAATATGAAACATGTTATGGATATTGTTGTGTCAACAGTTAATTTTATTAAATCAAAGGCACTCAACCATCGCCAATTCAAACAGCTGTTGATAGATATTGATGCTGAATATAGTGATGTTATTTACCATAATGAGGTTCGATGGCTCAGTAAAGGTAAGGTATTGCTTCGATTTTACAATCTTCTTCCAGAGATTCGGTTGTTCATGGAAATGAAAGGAAAAAACGTTACTGACCTGATTTTAAAGTTGATTTAACTCACATAACTTTGATTCGACCTATAGGCCGGAGGTTGATTTAATTGAACTATGTGTGTTTTTTTTTAATATAATATGTGTCTGTATTCGAACTACATGTATTCAGCAGAGACCTGTTTTTTGATTTGACTTACATAATTTTGATTTGAACGAAATTAAAACTAAAATATTTCGTAAAAAAACCATGAAAATCGTAAAAAATCATAAATTTTGAGTTGAGCTACAAAAAATACTAGTTGACTTACATAAAAGTACTAGGGGATTAAAAAATTCCTCAGAGGTGGGTGGGAGGGCGTTGATCCAGTAGTGTTATTCATCTACTCATGTAAAAATGTAAAATACTTCATTATAATAGAATTATGGACTCTTACCATATTTGAAAAATTATTTTAGTTGAAAAAAATGTAAATTTTAGTTAATTAATTGTCTTATTTTTTTATTTTTATCAAGTATGTTACTCTCCAAGGGTTTAGTAATTAGCTTAAATAGGATAAAGTAGATAGAAGTGAGTTGTCTAGCTCAGATTCACCCCCCTTCCGTTGCCATTTTATTTTTTCAGAAACGTGGCATGAGTCATATGATGATTCATGCTTTGGAGTACAAAGATAATGAGTTACCGGATGAGTCATAATTTTTGGGAGAACAAAGACAATGAGTCATAGCACGAGTCATACTTTTATTTAAAAAAATTTCTAAGTATTTTTAACAGAATTATTTTTTCAAAATTTTTATTTTTATTGTCTAACTCAAACCTCCAGTCATTTTGAATTTTTCAAAATTTCTTCTATGTTCATTTAACAAACTTTTATAATTTTTTCGTTTTAAAGAATCCCTTTTATATTATGGTCACAATTTTTAGCATCTGAACAAAATCGTGTTGGTTCTACATCAGCGCTTCTCAAAGTGGTGGTCCGCAGAACATTTTTGTAAATTTTTATATTATTTTTAAGTGTTAAAATATTTACAATAGCACAAACTGGCAATATTTAAGAAATAAGCACAATAGTACCAAGAGATATAACAAGGTTTATTTGCCATAAACTAAATAAGTAACTTTAACTGAAATGCTGGGTTCTAACGCGTGTTTTCAATAACTTTTCTATTTATTGCGAATTTCAATGCATTTTTTAGGTATTATTTCCAATTTATTGCATGCAGATGATACCTAATTTCGTTAATAATTTTTTATATTGTTTATTTGTTACTTTTATAATAAATATTACTAATTAAAATTTATATTTTGGGATTAGGAAAAATAACCGGCCCGCAACACAAAAAAGTTTGCTCTTCATTATGGTGCTTCTTAGACCTTTGAGAGTTCAACAATGGTGAGTCAAACCCTTCAAATGGTAAAAAATTTGATTTTCTCAAACATGATTTAAAAGATCGTACCATTACGGAGAACATGATGGATCATACCTAAAAAGGTTTAAAATTTTTTAAAGATTTTAAAAACTCACTAAATTTGTTTTATTGTGTTCTAATATGATAATCTATGTATCAAATAAAAGAGAACAACAAAATCTATCTAATGGCAATTATAGGCAATGTGTAGTCAATTAAAGTTTAAAAGATATTCAAAGATATTATTTTAAATTTTAAAAATTGACAAAATATTTAAATCATGTAAAATTATATATCGTTGAAAATTGCAAAGAAATATCTATCAAATGACATAATATATTATATATCTTTTTTTCCTATATCTTTAAAAATTTCGAAAATTAACTTTTGATATATTGTAGAATATCATAAGATGAGTAATTTTCATTAAAGAACTGTCTCTAAAATGACTTGATAAAAATATATATACTTTTTCATGTCTTTATTAGTCGTGTCTTTGTTAATCATGCATTTATACTGCATATGTCTTTAATATTCATTCACTAGTATTGCACATGTCTTTGTTAATCATACATTAAAACTCTTTATTAATAATATTATTATTATTAATTTTATTATTAAATAATAAAATCTGGTTATTACATTTATTTAATAATAAATCGATTATACTCATTAAAATCCAAGAGTAAACCTTACCCGATTTTTAACCAATTTTTAATCTCTTTGAAGATGATTTCTTGAAAAGCATCACAAAATCTAGCATGAAGGACATTGAAAAATGCTGTTGCAGTAATTTTAATTGACTATTGATTATTGCAAAAACATTTTACTAAGCATCAATGTCTTCGTTTGACAAGGTATACATCATATTTGCATAAGGAGTTTTGCATAGTCTTGTTTGATTTGTTAACTTGATTTCTGTTGGAATATTTAAAAAAATTAATTTTGTAATTGTGGAATAATTGAACTGGTTGCAATTCAACTCCATCATTTATTGAATTTTCTTCATTTTTCTTTTCATTCATCATTTTTTTCATTTGTAAATTATGACTAATTTATAAGGATAATAGGAAAGTATTTATAAGTATTTATAAGAAAACTTGACCAATCAGATTCGTCCATGTGTGTTACATTTACCTTGTTTAAATTGCACTTGTATTGCATTGATTACTCACTATGTTTTATTTATAATATTTATTAAAAGTTTCAAAAACTGATTACAGCAGTTATTGTTAATATACTATTTACATAAAAACTATTTAAATTGCTATTAATACTATTTACATAAAACTGGTCATTTTTATTAATAATTATAAAACAAAACACAAAACATTTATATTAAAAACATTTATTAATCCGCAATACATGAAAACTATTATTTCATTAATTCAACATGTAATAACCAATTGAAATGGTTATGTAGTCGATCCATACATACCTCGCACTCATTAGTGCAAATAGAGAAATGTTCCACTATTGCTAGCCCTCGTCAATTGAAATCAGATGTTTCTGAAAAATTCTTTCGAGATCAATTCCAGTTGCGTGCATCATTCGAAACGAAATTATTTCTGATGCACATAATAATTCCAACATGATTTTCGGATAAAGTTCTTCCATTTTGCCAATTAAATCGACATTAACTTTTTTAAATAAAAATAAATATTAAAATTGAAAACCCATAATCAGAATTTATCATTATCGGAAGGAATATTCATTTTAAGATTAATAAACTGAATGAACACAACCGATTATCCTAATAAGTATAACTTTTCAACCAATCAGATTTCAACCAATAGCATGATTTTTATTTACCAAATTATCAACGAATAGAATGTAATCTAAATTTTTAAGTCCTAACACAGCAACTAATCCACTCGAGAATATATTTTCACACATTGGGGTATATTTTAAAAGTATCAGGGCAGGAAATAATTCGGGTTTGAACATGTATTCAGTCTTTTGAGACAATTTATATAGATTAATACATTTTCCAAAATCTATAATAATTGTAATTAATTGTATTTGAATATCTGTGATTTTATACTGCAACTTATTTGGAATTAATGGTTTCGTACATGTTTATTTACGAAATTAGGAATTCTAATTGCAATTGAACAATTAATAAAATTATATAATAGACAATTAAATTAAATAATATTTTAACCACTTAATGTACACATTTATTTTGAATTTTGTGTAATAATATAATAAAAATAATATAATAAAGAAAGTAATTCAAAAAAATTAAATAATTAAACAATTCAAACAACACGTTATAAACACGCTATACGTAAATATCATAAGTAAATATAATGTTCGCCCGTCTATGTCACGGGCGCGTACAAAATTGCCAGTAAGATGCGCCCGTATATGTCACAGGCACGTACATTAAGTGGTTAATAAATTATAATTCATTAAAATATAATTTACAAATTTAAAAACCTACCGTAACTAAAGAAAAGAGCAAGAAAATTAAAATCTTTGAATAATGTTATGATAGATGTTTTGTAATCATAATCTGGTGAATTTTCGGCAAGAGCAATTTGGCCCCAACTTGGAGGAGATTTTGGCCGTTTATCAAAAACTGTAATATTATTAATAATTTAATTTAAACTAAAAACTACTTAAAATTTAATATAGTAAATATAAAAATAAATAATTTCAACAGAAACTTAAACTTAATTGTAATTAAAGTCTACAAACGAACTCTCCTGCATTTAATTTATTAAGTAACCCATACATATAAAACTCCTCTAACCTTTGAATATTTGATAACATTAAACTAAATACTCAGAAAAACATAAAGAAAAGAACTTATTATTATACAAGAGTTCATCCGACTCATGAAAAATGTGAATATTTTTTTGAAAAAAGTAATTTAAATTTAAAATGATTTTTAAGGCTTTAGTATATGTCTCAAGTAGGGTTTCCAAATATCCAAATTATCTGTAAACGCGGTTATCGGATAGAAATTGTATAATAAGCCGTGTATACCGGTTAACCGTAAAAAAATTGAAAAATAATATTGAATTTCATAATTGATTAATACTCTTTTTTTAAATGAAATTTAAAATAACTAATTATATTTGTTCTTTTTTCATTTCATTAGTAGTATTTCAGGAACACTAATGCATTAAGTGATGTACAAGACAGGCGAAATCTAATTTTGGTGCAGAAATCCCACGAAACTGAAATAGTTCTTTCTGCATCTGTTGAAGTCTACTTTTCCGTTTTTAATGTCATATATAGCAATTCAAGATTTTGTATTTACTTGGAAGTTTCTTGAAGATGTTAAGTTATTGCTTTAAAGTCAAACTATTATTTGATATGCATACCTGTTTAACGTTTTGTGTCATGGGTGTAAGACCAAATACATTAGAATGACTGCCCGTCATCTCCGTTCTCAAGTTCTTTATCACTATCAACTGAAGTAATTGATAAGAATATAAGTAAACATAATTTTTTGAAAAATTTATGAAGATGATGATTTCTAAAAATTTGAATTGAGAAAACCGAATTTTATAATTTTTAAGCAAAATTTAATTAAAAAAAAATTAATGAAAAAAATTGTTTTTAAAAAATTGTTTAAGAATAACCATCATTATGTTAGGCTTTTATCAATTTTTCTGATTAATTTACTAAAGTATGTTACAATTGCAGCCGGAATGCTTTTAAGTAGTTTTCATTATAAATAAAAATTAATAAAAGGTTTTATATATAATATATATTTAATTTTTTAATATATCTTAACAATTATGATTTTTTAGAATAATTTATATTACCGTATATACTCGCGTATAAGTCGAGTAAATTTTAAGAGGTTTTTAAGTCCTAAATTGGAAACCCGCGTATAAGTCGAAGTAACAAAAATAAAAAAAAGGTTTAATGATTTCATTAAAAATTAATTTGTACGTTTTTTGATCCGCGTATAAGTCGAAGTGGCTATTTTGACTTGAAAATTTGACGTAAATTTCTCGACTAAAACGCGGGTTTCCAATTTAGGACTTAAAAACCTCTTAAAATTCTTTTGATAAAACATTTAGAAATTTTATTTTACATTTACAATTAAAAACTTTATTTTACAATGATGTTTTATATAAAATCAAACAAAACCAACCTAGATATAGAATAAATTTAAATATTTCCAAAACAACTGCTAGATTTGAAACTTAATTTAGAAATTATTAAAATAGAAATAAGCACCTTATTCAGATTTTAAATTTAAAAGAATCAGATCAAAAGATCAATTTAAAATAAGAAAGAGATAAAATTTGAAATAGTGAGTTAAAACTAATTATTTTAATATCATGGGTCCTAGAATTAAATTGCCAATACGAATACTTGAAAATTTCGGAAACTGATGAAATTTTAGGATGAAAAAAGGAAATTTCATTAATGAAAAATTAGTAGAAAGATATTAGAAGCAAAAGTTGGGTCCTCAAAAAAAACATTTGAAATTTATTATCAAATCTTTTATTCTTCTCGCCACTAATCTTTTTGTATCTTTATTTTCAATTTCCCTTTGGCGTCACTTCTTCACAGAGTATTGGTCAATATTTTTATTTAACACGAATTGTAGATACATCCTTTTTCAAATACTTTTTCTATCCAATGCCAGTACATGCAACGTAAGTTCTAATGTAACTAACCTCATATTAACCAACACTATAGACAATAGAAAGTATAATTATATTACTTTGACTAATTCAAAATGAACATAAAGAAAATCTTAAAATAATAACTTTAATTATGCAAATGAGCCCTCTGTTGCTTACCTTATTTACTAAATGTAAAATTCTTACGAAATGTAATCAAATTTTCAATATTAGATTCGCTGGCAAAAGCCTGGAATTGTCTTTTTCCATTTGAAATGATTTCCCCAGGAAAGAGAAATAAATTATAGAAACAAAATTTGCACATCTATTTGCACGGAAAAAGTTGACCTGATATTGACGAAATTAGAAATATTCAAAATATAAAATGCATGCTCAGATTAATAAATAATTAAAAAAAAACAAAATTTACCTAAAAGAATCAAAATAAAACATACAGTTGTAACAGCTGCTCCTGTGTAAAACATGATATTAAACCTTTGCTGATAAATTACCATTGTTGCGTTCGTTTCAATAGGAGGAAAAAGCAGAGGAGGTATGACGAAACCAAATCCGATTCCGAGCTGTGAATAAAGTTGTTTCATGATTGGATCAGTTAAAATATTATTTTATTAAAAATTTTTTTAAAGAAATCATTTGTGACTATTGTGATGTAGTTGTATTGGAATTTTTGAACTTTTTATTATATTTTGTAAGTCGGCATAATTACTATTTAATGCATGTGTATTTGATTGGTTAATTTTGAATATCTGGGTCCTCAAATGATATCATTGTTTATTATTTATCCGAATGATACATGTGCTATTAACACACGTGTAGTATATATTGTCCAGCTGTATTCAATTCATTATTTTTCCGTTTTATTGTTTCCTATTTTTATTACAAACATAATTAAATTAACAAAAATAAATAGAATTGTTTTTTGAATAATTAATTTTCAACTTTTAAAATGATTTTGAATACATTTTAATGAAATTATTTTAAATTAGAATTGCAGCAAATATGTTGATTAATAATATTTGCTGCATGACCTCTCTCCAGTATTATGGAGTAATTGGAGTAAGCTTGTCAACTGATACATGAGCTGTTTAGTGTGGCATTTGGATTTAACTGGTTTTGAAATCTTTACTTCTATTGAGAAGAAATAAATTTTCACATTGGCTTAGAAAGTATGCAGCGGTCGCACAAACTTTTCTATAGCCCAAAACGAAACGATTTGGCCCAGATTGAATGTGCCTGGATGTAAGTCTCAAAGCAGGCAGGAGCTATAGGCAAAACCTAATTTGTGCAAATTTACTTTTGAAATCCACTGGCATTGCTTAAAGGAATTGCGAAAAAGAATTAAAGTAAATATTTAAGAAATATTGTGTTTTAACTTTATAGTTAGCTACCTTAAACTAAGTCTACTGTTCCACACTTTTTCAAAATTTCGATAGCATTTATAAATCTCCTAACACATTAAATCAGTTTGAAACCGCAATCGTTGTTACACGTGTGCACTCAAGCAAATCATATTCCTTGTTATCATAATTTAGACAATTTGTCTTACTTATCTAATACCGTTTGCAGCCTGCTTTATCTAAAACGTGTTTTCATATTAATAAAACAAAATATTATTGAAGAAATTTTAAAAATTTACATATTATATATTTCATTATTTATTTTCACATCAACTATTGGGAAAATATGATAAATGTAATTGATCTAGTAGAAATAAATTTTTTGGTCGCTCAACATAAAAAAACAAATAATTGATTATCAATAAAAAATCGGAAATGTGACTCTAATAAAAGTTGAGATAAACCTATAAATTATTACTCGTTTGTTTTAATTAAGTAGAATTTATATTTTCTTTTTGCCTGATAGGATAAACAAATAATGAATAACGATTTGATAATATAAAATGAAAAACTAATTCACTAAAAGATTTTTAGTAGAATTATTTTGAATACAAAAGCAAAACAGTTTTCCATTGTATTGATAATTAAAGGGCGTTAAATAAAACTGAATCTAAAATGCTTATTGATTATTTCAGATTTTTAAAAAATTTTAATAAGGGACAGGAAGTGAAATAATCAGAAAATTTAATTTAGTCCGATTTTGAACAGGTGGTTTAGAAAGAAATGTATTAAAAATACATAGATGTTTGATTTGTTTTGACAAAAGCGAGTGGATGATTCACGGATTCTGTGATGCTTCTGAGAAGGCATACAGTGCGATCGCGTATTTAAGATAGCTGGCTGAAAAATTCATAGAAACTAGATTTATAGCAGCCAAATCAAAGATTACTCCAGTCAAAATGTGTTAGTGTTCCAAGAAGGGAACTATTAGGACCTTGTGTTGGATTAAAATTAGCCAAAAGTGGCAAGGGCAATGAATTGTGATGTTAGAGAAGTTACTTTCTAGATTGATAGAATGGATGTGCTGTATTGGATACGACAGCATTCGAAAACATTCAAACAATTTATAAGTAATAGAGTAAGGAGCATACAATTTGGACAATGTGCCTACGACTGAAAATCCAGAATATCTAATTTCTAGAGTAATGTCTGCTAAGGATCTATAAGAGAAAGAAGAATGGTTAACAAGACAAGCATTTCTACAATTAGAAAAAGACGAATGGCTTAAAACCAAGTACATCGACATGCCGGTAAAATTTATTGAAATTAAGAAAGTCGCTATGTATACAGATAAAACAATACTAAGGAATAAGAACTTTAAAGCACGGGTGAGCTATTTCGAACCAGAATCTTATTCAGACTGTGTGAAATCATGCATGGGTAATCAGATATACTAACAATAGTATGTTTCGAATTGAGGGTTGAAAGACAGTTCATTTGAAATCCGAAGAGATTGAAAATGTGGAAATTAAATTAATAAAGGAGGATCAAGAGAAATATTTTGAAGAAGTCAAACAGTTGGAAAAAGGGATATTCGTTCAGGAAAGAAGTAAGTTGACGAAACTAAACTCTGTTCTAGATAAAGATTGAATAAAAGGGATGTAACAGTCGTCTAGTGAATGCAGAATTCTTATTCAGAATGATAAGAGTTGGGTCACCAGATTAATCATTACAGATTATCATAGGAGAGGAAATTATTATGCTTGAGTAAACCATATATTGAGTGATATTAATCAGGAATATTGGATACTAAGAGCAAGACAATTAATCAAAGAATGTGAAAATAATTGTCACGCATGTAAAAGAGAAGAGCTAAAGGGATGGAACAACTAATGGCTCCTTTACCTTCATTCAGATTTGATGAACTCCTGTAAATATTTGGGAAGGTTGCTATAGATTTTGCGTGACCATTAGAAACTATTCTGGGGATATGCAAATCAAGACAGAAAAGATATGTTTGTTTATTCACCTTCCTTCAAACCCGAGCAGTCCATTGCGAAATAGCATATGCTTTAGTTACGGATGTTTTCATTCTAGCTTTATTACGATTTATCGGAAGAAGAGGAAAAACCATCAATTATTTTATCTGATAAAAGAATATATTTTGTTGAGGCTACAGGAGAAGTCGAGTTTGTTATAGATTCATATAAAATGAATTGAGTGCTTTTAGGGAATCAAATTCGTTGGATTTTTAATCCTCCATCAGCATCACATTTTGGACGGATTAAATCAGCTGCAAAAGCAATGAAAATAATTATTGGAGGAGTTGATATTTCGGACGAGGATTTAAATTCAGTTTTAATAAAAAAATGGTTGTTAAATTCTTGCTCTTTAACAGAACAGTGTATAGGATATAGCACTTACTCCAAACCATTTTTTATTATCAAAATGGTACGGATTAGATCGGGCAAAAAAGAAATTACAGTAAATGAATGAGTCAGTTACATAAGAAGACGGGGAAGAATTTTGGAGATTATAAATCATTTTTGGGACAGATGGAAAAAGGAGCTTTTATCAATGTGGGGTACCAGATAAAAACGGGAAAATGAAAGTAGGTAAAGTTGTTTGGGTTTTAAAACCAAATATATTAGAGGGTTGGTGGCCGTTAGCAAGAATTAAAGAAGTGATTCCGGGTAGTGATGGAAAGGTTCGAGTGGTTCAAGTAGACTGCCATGCAAAAGAGAAAATTAGACCAATTGTAAAGATCTTCTCACTTTGATTAGATGAAGGTACCAGTCATAAGAATTGCACCTAGTAAAACTTAAAGTAAAGCTGGTTAGTTGTGGTAAGAGCAGATTTTTTGATTGTTAATGTTGTTTTAGTTTGAAGCATCCATACTTGGGATTGACAAGACGTCAAGTAGAGGGGTATATTGTGTATTCAAAAGGATTGAAAACTTAAATAAATATCAAATTTGAATAATATCAGAATTTGTTTAAATGTATATATAGTGCTTTTTTGTAAAAAATATGTACCGGTACTAAGTTGAGGTCATTAATTTTTCGAAATTCAATACAGAAGTGATTTTGAAATGAAACTATTACATATCACTCGTTAAGTTAAAGAACAACTTCAAGATACTAAAACAATTATATTTTTGAAATAACTTAAATAAAATTGTATCGCATTATTATTCCGTATAGTATACAAATGTAAGATTTAACTAACGACTTATTATTAGATTACTTTTCAAAATGTATTTAGTTTTCTTTCTTTTTTTTTTACAAAAACCCTATTAAAGGTGAAAATAAAATAGAAATTGATGTGAAACAATTCATAATAAACCCCAAAGTTTGACCAAGTTCTCGCCTGACACACATTTCTGACTCCGTGTGAGCGGGGGAACAACTAATCTTATAAATAAAAGCGAAGCTACAGTTGTTGTCATCAATGAAGCTCTTGTCGGGGTGATGATAAGATTCAATTGCGAAAACCCTCGATCAACTTCACTTGAAGAAATTGGGATTGTACTTAGAACAATTTGCAAAGGAAGAAGTTTATCAGGAACACTTTTTTCGGTAAGATATTCACGAAATTCGCGAATCATTGTTCTTTCGTTTAACTGTAATCTTGTTGACAATTTCCATATTTCTGCTTCACCAAACGTCAAGTGCGTATCAATATTGTCTGGCCATTGTTTTATATTAAGCACTTCATCTTCATCAGCATCTTCATTAGACAGCAACCTTTGTTCAATTGATTCTCTTAGTTTTTGGTAAAACGCTTTCACATCAATTGGTATATCATTTTTACTTTCGTTTTCGTGAAGTGAAACTCCTCTGAAAAGGTTATTATCTACAGTAGTGGCCGCAATTTTATAATAAGGGCCTGGAATGATTCGTTATTCTCCAAAAACCTGTACAAGAGCCTTGATCTTTTAATCTGCTTTGAAAAAGTTCATGTCGCACTCTTGCAAATCCAAACTTAACTCTGACAACTGTTGGAATATCGCACATCAATCCGAGGTCTAATACAAATCCAGTAGAAGTAATCTTTCACTGCAAACCTTCATAGGTGCATTGATCTTTTTGTCTCTGGTTTGATCATGTTTTGTTTCTTCAAAATGCTTCACCAAAACTTCGTAATCTTCCCAAACTGCTAAAACTGAACGGAAACTGGATGCCACTCATCTCATGCTCAACATTCTTCCAATTTTTAACAACTCAGTTTGTAACAAATTAGCACATATTTGAAATTATTATCTTGAATTTTTTGGCAAAGCATGATAAAGGACATACAGTTTGTCAATGAATGTTTTAAATCGGTTGATCTCCGAAACTTGTCTTATTACATCACTAACGGTTAGTTCCATTCGGTGATTTATACAATGCCAAACCAAAAAAATGGAAACTTTTCTTTCAAGCAATTTCTTGGCTCCACTTTTGCACCCCAACATCACAGCTCCATCACATGTAAGACAAATCAAATTTTTTTTAAAAATTTTTCTGTTATCTCATAGGAATGAAGACAGTTTAGTAATGAATAAAAAACTCCCGTTGCAGTTACACTTTCGAGTTCTACTAAATCCAAGATTGAATTCACTAGTGAGTTCATTCCACTGTTCGGGGGACAAACACGAATGTACACAATTAAAGTAGATTTTTGTCTGAGCGTAGTTGACTTATCGATAATGAATGAAATTTTATTGTTCGACCTTACAATTTCTTTAGTCAATTTTTTTCTCTTTTCAGAACTTATGTGATTCACTACGTTGATACATGCATTGGTTGCATGAAGTATACAGCCCATCTCAATTCCGTTCAGTTCTTGCAAATCAATTTCAGATTCAAAATTATGAAACGATTGGTTTTCTTTGGCCACTTTATATGCAGTAAGAAAAATCTTTGCAGTTACGACTTTTTCGATAGGTGCCGCATCGCTTCGGCTAGCATCTTAAATACCGCTTTATGTGCCGCAGTTTTCTTATGAACGAATAATTTTTTCGTAGTGACATAAGCTATTGCTTTCGATTAATACGGAAGTAGGTTATTTGATTGTTAGACCATTCCTTGGATACCTTCATTCCCATTTTGCCTCGAATCCGAGTCTGCCAACTTTTCGGCAAGAGAAACAACCAAGTTTTTTATTATGGATAAATAGCCAGACATATTTTGTACAGAATTCATTTTTTTGAAACAAAGTCGAGCAGGCAGTCCAGTCAGTTACATCAAACAATGAGAACAATAACTAAATGGACATACAATGATAAAGCGACGTAAGACCTTCTATCAGCGGTCATGAACCTGAAAAGTACTTCTAGTAGTGCAGGTCACCTGCTAATTGATTTTCAGCCACTGTGTACATTACAAACATGGTTTTTCCCATGGGTACACGAATGGTAAAAATTATAATAATCATGAAGGCGTTTAGGGAAGAGTTGATGACAAATCTAACTACAAACTTAGAATATTTAAATAACACTGCACTCATATTTTCTATTGGTTTTATTAATGAACAAATTTACCATTGAAAGTGATTTCAATATAAACCCAAGTTTTAATAAATTACCTCTTAGTTAAAAGTTGATAGTTGAAAATGTATCCCAGTAATTTATTTACACATAAATTTAGAATTGTTCATCATCATAACCGAATAGCTTAAGTAGGATTCCAAATATTTATAGTCGTTTCAAAAATACATATAAAAATACATATAAAAATACATATAACCACTTGAACTTTGTAAACCTTTTTAATTAATTTTAAATATTTGTCATGTATGATCTGTTTGATTATTTTAAACAAAAATTAAAACATAAATACATATAACCTTGATATCATTACCTGATTTCCAAAAACTCCCATTGCCGTTGCAGTGGAAACTTCATTTGCTCCAAACCAAACTGCAGCTAAATGAGCAGGAATTCCTAAAATAAAAATTTGCGCTAAAGCACAGATGGTCTGTCCTGTCATTAGAACCCAGAACCTAAAAACAGACTTTAATTCATTTATATTTTCTCATTGAATGTACCTAGTACCATCAGAAGACACAGCAATGCATTTTATCCAGGCACCAAGAGCATTTAGAAAGGAAGCAACTATGCTGGAACTCCGTAGGCCTTTATGTTTTAAAAACCACATAGCAGGAATAATTAATGGAATATAAGCAAGCATGTAAACGATAGATAACCAGTTAATTGCCTGATCTCTCTCTAGTGAATTCGCTAAATTAAAATTGCTTATTTAAAATATATTGTCATATAGGAATATCATATATCAAAGGAGTCACTTGGGTTCGTGTGACTTAATGCAGTACACTGAGTGTCACCCCTCACCCCTCCAAAGTCCAGACTTTCACTATAGAGTCACAAATCTCTTTCAAATTTTCCTACACTAATAACTCTGTGTCAATAAGTCAAAAACTTAATAAGGACAGAAGAAAATAACAAAATAACAAATTTACAGTAAAACTGTAAAAGAATGATCGGTTATGAAACCCGACTAGACAGAATTCTGTCTGATTTGTCAAATTTCCATTTTGGTGTCATTCCTCTGTTATGGGATCACCCAGTCCGGCCCGCACCCTACGCACGCCCTAGTGATGCCACTGCATATATGATCTTACAAGTAAGTTTTTATAAATTTTTATCAAATGATTGATACGATATTGTTATAGAACAAAATTTCAACATTATATCAATTAAAAAAACGATTATTAATTATTGTAACTTAGCATTTTAAAGGTTCAGTCTGGTCTGCTATGTATACTTTTTTTGTAAAATTAGTAATAACAACTTTTGTCAGTTTCAAAGATTTCAACACATTAATCCAAAGTAGAAAATTAAGTAAAAAATATTTATTGTACAATTTTATATGTATATTATTGATATTAATATATAATATTTTTATTACTATTGATGAGGTCTTTATAGTCGAAATTTTTTTCGTTTTACTGAATATATAATTCGCAGCAAAGGCCTTATATTATCATTTAATTGTTTAACATTTACCAAGAAATCATCACTTTATATTATAATTCAAAAATACATTGCAAAAATTAGCCGCAGAGACTCTTTATATCAAAAAACTTAACCCATCTATCAACATTCAACTAAATTTAAAAAAATCCCTGAGACGTTTATTTGAATTTGGATTTAAGTTTAAATTTAGGTTTGAATTTGGATTTAAATTTAAAATTAAAATATATAAAAATTAAAAAACGTTTTCTTTATTAAATAAAATATAAAAAATAGGAAATATTATTTGGGTAATTAAATATAATTAAACCAATAAATTTATTATAAAATATGAAATAAATTTATTTTTTCCCAACAATAATTGGTAAATACAATAATGATCAAATTCACTTGAAAAAGGCAGTGCCGAAAATTTGTGAGTATCAAAAAACATCAATATATTACTGATTTATAGTCTTCAAGGCTCTCAATGGAAAAAATAATCAGTGGTGAAATTGGAAAAAAATTTCTTATAACACTTACTTTAATAAACTACTTATTTTAATAAATAACTAGTACTTGTTTTCCCGAAACATGCACGAATACCAAAGAAATTATGTAATTAAAACGTAAATGTTATTTGTTTATTTAATTCCTAAAATCCTAATGATTAATAAATTTTTTAAAGTTATGCAATATATAGGAAAAAAAGAAAATACAAAAAAATGCAAACTTAACTATATTAGACAACTGCGAAATGCTTCAGTTTTTTAATTATTATTGTTCATTTTATTATTATTATTATTATTATTATTATTATTATTATTATTATTATTATTATTATTATTATTATTATTATTATTATTATTATTATTATAAATTAATGATTTTGTGGTAGCAGGATTAATTAAATGTGAAGCAAGTAAATGATAATATAATTCGTTTTCTGCAAAGTAATTATTTAATAAAATGAAATAAATTTCGATTATAAAAATAATCCTTATATTATCGAAAATTATTTCATTTTATTCAATATATACTTTCCACCAAATGACTTATATTATCATTTACTTGTTTAAAAATTACTCTTGTTACAATTAATATTATTTTAATAAACAATGAAATTCTGTAAACAATTATAACATGGATACATTGAACTATCCATATTTTTCATTGAAAGTTTTGAACTTATTAACTAAATGTAACACTTGATATTTATGATTAAATTGTTTTATTTTTATTCATTAAAGTAATCAATCACAAATTACAGATTGAAATTGAAATATTCACATTACAAAAATTTTTAGAAAAAAAGCAAAAATCACATTATTCAGAACATTCATATTTTTTCATAATATCTTTATTAACAATGTTAGACTAGTAGTTATGTAGTGATAGGGGTCTGAAATTATATATCATGTGAACTAATAAAAGTTGTCAAATTTAAGTGTTAAATGCTGAAACTATATCATTTATAAAAATGTAAAGGATATTTTTATGATAGTTAAAATTAAGAAAACCAATATTATATGACATGCTTTAGGGATATTTAAATAACTAATTTATAAATAAATTATATATTGTATTATAAGTATCAAATATTATTATATAGTAAAAGTATAAAAAAATAAGTATAAATTCTGGCACGAATAATCATCATTATTATTAAATTAATTAATTCGCAATTTAAATCGGTTGTTTAAATAATACCAGTTAAGGCAATCAATTTTTATTTTAATATATCTTTAGGCAATTAGACTTCAATTATTAACATGGCGACCCTGGTAATGATCAATAAAATGATCCAATATATTTACGATGGCAGCGTCGATGTGGGAGTTTTTATTGGAGAATGCAAAAGGTATTTCCAATTATGTGGACTAGAACAATCCAGTCAAAGTTTGCTCGCAAGAGATTTGTTGCTAATTTATGAAGCAATTGAAGAAAATGAAGAAGACAGACTGAAAAAGGCTTTCAAGAAACTAACGACATTGAAAGGGGATTTTCTAACCATCGGCAATTATGAAAAGAACGAGGATACTGTCCCAGTATATTTTGAAAAAATAGAAAAGATGGTTTACCAAGTTCTGAAGCACAAATGGGACAAGAAAGAATATACAAGAAAGAATACACGAAAGAGACAAGGATACACAGAAAGAAATAAAGATGAGAGATGCGATGAGCGCCGACGAAATAAAGGGAGTGATAAAGAAGGTCGATGATATAAACATTGAAGTATCTGGAATCTCAGTTCTAAATAGAAGGAAGGAAACGTTTGCGAGTATTGTCAATACAAGACAAGTATTTGCCGATAGACAGAACCAAAGCAGAAATTTTACAAATTCACAACGGAGTGAACAAAGATATGATTCAACACCGAGGATATAAGCCGATAATTTCCAGAACAAATTCCAACAAAGAGAAATTCCGGTTAGAAACAGACCAGTTATTACATGTTAGAATTGTCAGGAGGTGAGTCATATGAAAAAAAAATAATGAAAAATATAATGAGCTTGAAACAAATTTTAAAAAAGCGAATCAATGTGAAATAATGGAAAATGTAAAAAATAAAAAGTCAGAAAAAAATTAAGTTACGGATAGTCATGATGCAATTATTTTAAATATGCCGAATGAAAATTATTTTAAAAAAATAAAAATTGATGACGATAATAAAAAAGAATGCGGAAATAATTGTATTCAAATTTTATCGATAGATGACGTAAAAAAATTAAAAAAGCAGAAAATATGATTTATGCACATAATGAAAAGGATAGAATATTTGATACATGTGACTGTAGAATACAAAATAGAAGTGCAAACATATTTGAAGAAGGATCAGTATAATATTGTTTATGATAAAATGAGTGGACGTCCAAGTGTAATAATAGGCATAAATAATTACTTTAAGAATTTTTTGTTAGAGACACATGAGCTAGAACGAATGTGATTGATAGTTCGATTATAAAAGAGATCGGAAATCCAGTTTTCAAACGAACACGGAAGCAAATTTTAGTCGATTAAAAACTTTGGGAAGACTCAAGCTTAGAATAAATATAGGAAATAGAGAAGAAAGTATTGTTTTTATAGTAGTTGAAAATGTATCTCCATCAGTAATTGGAGGAATCGATTTATTACGAAGGTTTGACATAAAATTAATGTAAATTATTGGAAATAACCGCGAAAATACAACCGAATATAATAATAATATAGAAATATGCAACATTGAAGTCAAATTTGGGAAAAGAAAGAGCCATGAACTTCGATTTGAAAGAGCAATGGAATTAATAGCATTAAGGTGTGACAACAAGCTTTATGGAGTAATAAAGAAAATGCCGAAATATTTATGATATATAAGTGGAATATGTGCAAAACCAATCTATTAAAGCATGATATTAAAACTGTTGAAGGACCAATCCATTTGAACCCAAGAAGACAACCAGGTCACCGAGAAGAAAAGATTGAAGAAGCTATTAAAAATTTGGAAGAGAACGACATAATTAGGAAGTGTGACTCACCATGGAATACGCCGTTAGTATGTGTCTAGAAGGAGAAAAATGGCATTCGATTATGTTTAGATTTTAGAAGTTTTAATAAAATGACGGAAATACAAATCTTCCCAATGCCTAATATCGAATAGATGTTAGATTCATTATAAATGGATCAATGTACTTTAGCACCATTGATCTGGGAAGCGCGTATTATCAGGTTGAATTGACAGCAAATTCGCAAGAAAAGACAGCTTTCTCAACAAAATCTGGACAGTTCTGCTTTAATAGGATGCCATTCAGAATTTCCGCTGCTCCAGCTACATTCCAAAAATAAATAAATATCGTTTTAGGAAATTTATTATGGAAAATTGCTATAGTGTATTTTGATGATATTTTAATATTCTCAAAAGACAAAGAAGATCATATAAAGAATAAATGAAGTATTAGAAAAAATAAAAGAAGCAGGATTGAGAATAAATCCTAAAAAACGCAAATTTTTGGTGAAGGAGACAAAATTTCTTGGTCACATTATAACTTGTGAAGGTGTTAAAGTCGATGAAGCTAAAATAGAAGCAATAAAAGAGTTTCAAAGACCAAAATGTTTAAAACAATTGAGGAGTTTCTTAGGACTGTGTATTTATTATAGAAAGTTTATAAATAATTATTCGAATTTCACAAGAATATTTGAATCGATGTGCGGAAACAATAAAGACAAGTTAGTTTGGTCACAAGAATGTCAAGAAAGTTTTGAGGAATTGAAGAAAGCACTATCAACTACACCAGTTCTAATATATCATGATTATGAGAAAGAATTTATTTTGAATACGCATGCTAGTTTTGATACCATAGGAGCTGTTCTGTCACAGATTGATGATCTAGGTAATGAACGTGTTATTGCCTATGGTTCCCATACGATGAGTAAACATGAAATAGGATACTATATCACAAGAAAGGAACTTTTATCAATTTATTACTTTGCACAGCATTTTAAGTACTATCTTGACGGCAAGCGATTCCAGCTAAGAACGGACCACAAGGATATAACATGTATGATGACAACTAAAAAATCTTTAACGGCACAATTTCAGACATGGATAAACTTCTTGACTAGTTATGAGAAATTGTAAATCCCCACCAATTTTTATTTTATGAACATTAGTTCTTTTATATTTTGCTTTGCGAGGTTTTTGAAAAGTTTTTATTACAAGATTCGCAATAATATTCTTTACTTGACATGTTAATACTAAAAATATTAAAAATAATAAACAGTATTATTCGACCATCGTAATGTTTTTATTATATCTACTTCCTTTTTATCGAACATTATTTCTGAATTTTTAAAGCAGCATGAATAATAAGATTTTCTGCAATAGTATGCGGCTTCCTTGATTTTGCTACCAAGTGTGCAATTTCGAAAGATGTTTGTAGACTTTTTTGTGATAATTTAGTAAACTTTTCCATTGAAATAAATGAATTATTCAAAATTTTTAATTTTCTCTGGAAAAAATCAAGCGTTTTGTCTTCTAACTCAGGATTTTTTGTATATAAGTGTCTTTTTAATACGGGCGGCTTCATACAGTAGTTTGAGAGATTTTCGCAACTAATCACGCAAATTGGCAATGATGGTGCTTTTGCATTTGTATTAAATTAGAAATTGAGGAAATTTATAAGATATTCCACAAATTTTTTATTTGCTAAAAGTTCGGAATTTTGTTCTTTGTGGATGTTCTTCTTTGTTGACATCTGACGTACTCTTTTCAATACTACCTGGATTGACATAATTTCGCAGCAAAAAGGAATTTATTTAAAAAGTATATATTTAAAAAAGGTATTTATTTTTAATCTACCCGTTATATATTAAATCTCATTATGCCCACATATTATTGAGGAGTGATTTCCGTTCCCTTCAATGATACATTTTTTGCCCTGTTTATAGTATCATTATCACTAGTGAGAAGACCATAGCAATTTGGCCTGAGGAATATCTATTCTTGATATACTTTCCCTTTTTCTCGTCCCAAATTTTCCAATTACCGAATCCAGATTTCTTGAATATAGCGGATCTAATGGATCGTAATTCCTCGTGTCTAATAATCCAAAAGCAATCATTGCAGGAAGTAATTGTTATCGGAGTTTGACACGTTATTTCCAGATACAAATTTTTTAAAACGTTACCTATTTTAATAATTTGATTTTGATTTTGATTTGTCAGTTATATATTTATTAATTTTAATTAATTTTAACTTCATTTTTTGAAATTAGAAATTAAACGAAAATAAAATTTATTAAATTTTCTTGGAAAACATACTATGGAAGTTGATGATGATATTCAAAACAAGAAGATTAATTAAGTTGTCATTCAATCAATTGGAAGAAAAGAAATTATTTGCCTTATTGTTGGAATGAGAAGCAAGCTTAATATTTTAAAATACAGTATAAATAGTTAGAGATAATAAACGGAAAATTAGGATGTCACGTTTGTTTTAAATAAAGAAATTTTGGCGTTGGATGAAAAAGCATTGTCACATTTCAAAAGAATGGGTAGAAACGATTGTGGAGCCGAATGGAAAAACCAAAGAATAAAGATGCGTTTCTTTGCGAAAAAAATCATTCAAGCATAACGAATCCTTTGCTAATAATAAGATAATATTTATAAATAAAGAATGTGGTAAATCAATATTACCAAATTTAATTGAACAAGTAAATCAGAAAGAAATTTAGATAACTGCAAAATAGATGCGCAAAAAGAAGAACGAACAAAAAATTATATTTGTCAACTTTTAGAATAAGTCTTTTTATTTGAATTTGTAATTGTTTTGTTCAGAAATTTTGATGTTTTTATTTATTCTTTTTTGGAATTGTTAATTTTTTTTTATTTATATTTTTTATTTATGCTATTTATTTATATTATTTATTTGTGTATTATGTATTTATATTATTTTATGAATTAAATCATTCAAATTATAATAATTTTTCAATATACAATTTTTATTTTTATCAAACTAGGAGCGAGTCCTATGTAAAAATGTCTATATCTCACATTTAATATCTTTAAAAATATAGAATTTTAATTCGTATTTATTTTCAGTTTGCATTTGTTAATAATATTTAAGGAAAATTTAAATTTACATTTAAAAGAATTTCCAGTATATGTAATATTGTACCAATCAATCAAATAACCAAAAATAATATTTATCATTAATAAATAAAAATGAAATCAAATAATTTTTTAAAAAAATTTTAATTTAATTTTAATAATAAAATATATAAAATAACAAATCTACTTGGTAAGCTATTATTCCAAAAATATGCAACTTTTTCTGATATAATGTTTAGATGAATCCATTGATAAGCATTCATAAATGAATAACTTGTGAACAAAAATAAAATAAACCAGCGTTTCTTATACAATATAATACGATTTTCTATAGTTATTGAATCTGATTCTTCTATAGTGTTATCATTCACAATATTATCTGTTTCGCTCATTTTTTGCAATTCATTCACCGATTAACTTCATTAAACTTTAAAATATTTTCATTTTAAATTGATGAATTTAGTTATATAAAACAAATTTCTAATTTTTTAAATTCTAATTTATTTTCATTATGGGTCTAAATTAATTTCTGGTAACACTTGGAATACAAAGAGCAAAATTTTTTTGTGATATCAAAAAAAATTAAACAATAGTCATTGTAATTTTCTTGCTTAATTTTATTTTTACTCCCACCCTCTTGCTGAAAAGATGCAAAACAAGATCTCTATAGTAAATGTTTTACAGTTACTCTAGAGATCAGAATTCGATAAATTAATTTGATGAAAAAATTTAAAAACTAAATTAAAGAAATTTGAAATATAAATTATATTGCGAGCAAGTAAAAAAGAGATAAGATCTGGAGAACCAAATGAACTTTTTCTGAACAATTTTTTAAGATGATTTGTTTTAATATTGTTGTTATCAAATAAACATTATTTGAATGAATTTTATTTTAAGGATCCTATTAATACAAAAAGTGATATGCCTAATAATACTAATTTGATCTAGATATATATTAAAATATTAAATCAGAAGATTTAAATAATTTTTTACATGTTCGGCTAAAAAATAACTTTCGATAAAACAAAACTAATTGTGAGGATTTTTGAAGAAATACGTCGATTAAAACCTATTGAAAAACATATTATTAAGTCTAGTTAGATTAAATCACGATGAAAATACTAAGCAGTTTAATATTGAGAAAACAAATACAAAAAATCATAAACATAAAATATATGGTAAAATTAAAATTGCCCAAGGGGTAAGACTGGTATAAAAAGCAATATAAAATTGATTGACATTTAAATCGAAAATTAAGAAAATAAATTAATCAAAACCGTAGGCCTCATCAACCATGACTGGTTGAGCAGACTTACAAAACAGTATTTAAGCCGACGTCTCCGCGGATCGCTTATCACTTTTATTAATCTCAAGAATATGTTATACCACTTGTCTTGTTAATATTATGCAAATCTTTAAAATTTAAGATTTTGAACTTCGTTTTACACATTTACAAATTTCATTGAAAAACTAAATCTCACGATCTAGTAGGCTATTATTTTTATTTTTAATTTTTGATATGATTTATTTTTGTTTGTAATATATTGTAATGAGTAAAAAGTATTAATTTGCCCCTGATTTTATAATTTAACGTATTTACATCATTATTATCAACAAATAATTTTCTAAGATGCAGTATCGATCAAGGATCCTCGACACGCGGATTGTTGTTGTGCCGATAAATGCAATATAAGGGCCCCATCACCCATGTTTTTCACACAAGATAATATTATAACTCATGTTACGTTTTCCGATAATCAATACCATTATTATTATTATTATTATTATTATTATTATTATTATTATTATTATTATTATTATTATTATTATTATTATTATTATTATTATTATTATTATTATTATTATTATTATTATTATTATTATTATTATTATTATTATTATTATTACTATTATTCATTTTAATATTTTTGTCAGTATTGTTGTGATCATCATTATTGTTATTAGTATGATAATTTGATCAGTATTATCATTATTATTAGAATTATATTATGGACACTATTATGGACACCATTACTAATAATGGGATTAGCAAATTATTATCGCAAATTTGTTCCAAATTTTGCTGAAATATCCAAACCGTTATATGAAGTTTCAAGGGGGCATGGAAAAGATATTAAATAGAATGACGAGTGTTAGGAAAGTTTCCGAAAACTTAACCATGCATTATCGAGTCCATCAATATTGGCGTTTCCAAATAAGGTCGATTACTTTTTTTTGGAAACTGACGCGTAGTTTGGTGAAATCTGATTTTTCTAAATTAAGTTCAAAATGGTTGTGAAAAAGTCATAGTGTTGGGTTTTGGATTAATTCAAGTCGGTTCTCTCTGACTCCTGTGTCCTTTAAATCAAAACAATGAACGACCCAACGTATATTGAAACAACAGGTTCACAATTTATCACCACGCTACAATTACTAATCAAAGTTTTATACGATTCTCCGCTCGGCGTTGATGCTCTGCAAACAAATAATATTCACCTTTTAATCCTTTAGATTCTCTTGACTCTCGTTTTCCTCGGTTTCTGTTTGGTTTGTTTCCTTTTCACCTTTCCGTACTCTTAATTCTATTTCTTCTTTTTCCTACTTTCCCTAATCCGTTTACCAACTTTTCCTACAGTCTGATTCTTCGAACCCTAGCTGAGGCAAAATGCCGATTTTCTCTGATTTTCCCTTTGCTTATATACTCCTCGAAATCAGGATGACAAATGGTTATTGCCGAGCCAATCTTTCGTTTGACATTTGCTTCCTACGTATTTGCTTCGGCTGTCACCCATAATGGTCCAACGAATCCAGATAATTAATGGCCCTACCGGTCTTCCTACGCGCTCTATCTTCTCCTTACTCTTTTCCCATTAATCATTGTGTCAAGCTAATGGGCCCAAATCTTCCTTTTGCTTGCTTTTCTTCTTGTTTACCCAGCTCGGGTTTCCTTTATCTCTCGGGTTCTCCATTGGCTCGGGTTTCCCATTAGCTCGGGTTTTCCATTAGCCAATTAATTAATTAACGTTTTCTGTTTTCATAAATTTGAATGTTTTTCGACCCTTCCTAACCATTTTCTGATAAATCCCGAACCATCATCTTGTTGACCATTAGCTAATCTATACCTGTCCCGTT
Source organism: Schmidtea polychroa (assembly GCA_959609185.1). NCBI lineage: Eukaryota > Metazoa > Platyhelminthes > Tricladida > Dugesiidae > Schmidtea > Schmidtea polychroa. Next base: position 54,710 of record CAUHTR010002334.1, read on the forward strand.
TTTCCCATTCGATTTCGATGATTTTTCTATTTATTGATTTTTCTCGGGTTTCCGGATTCTTGCCTTTCGTAATTGCTTTTGGCATTTTCTAATACTGTTTCCATCACACTTTCCTTTACTATTGATTCTGTGCACGATCCCGCTTTTATTTGTCTTTTTTCTTCGCTTACTTTCTATTTGAATTATTATCCTAAATTTTATTTAACTTTTTAATTTTAATTTACAGACCTCAACATATTTCCCCCCTTAAAAAAA